>QANY01005223.1:1054513-1101234 GCA_003255025.1 Datisca glomerata | reverse complement strand
CCCCCCCCCCCAAAAAAAAAAATAATTAGTTGAATATATACTATCTTTACTTGGAGAAAAAAAAGAGAGGAGAAGAGTACATATAAATATATACCAGAAGTATGGTTGTTCCCACTCAATCCTTGCCAAGTTATTGACCATCCACCACATTGATAGCCCAAATTGTGGGCATGAGATCCAGCCACAAGTATCCTTTGTGCCTTTTTGGGAAGAGGAATTACATCCTCATCACCATTTTCTCCATTCTTCAAAAGTACAAGTGATTTCCTCACTGCTTCTCTTGCCAACTCCCTGTGTTCCTGTCATATTTATCATTAATTTTGACCTTATATATATTAGTTGATGTATAGCCAAATATCTGATCTTGACATATTTCTTTTATCCTAATAACACAATGCTACTCAGATTCCCAGTTAAAAGATAGCCTTCAAAAATCGAAGTCATGAATTTCTTCTCTTCAAGTACTTTGAATTTTTTTTCATGGATTTATTAGCGTTAGTTCGAGCGAGCGTGATTTGTCTAAAGCGTTTTTAACTCAACTAAAACACTTACATAACAATACAGTAATTAAAAATCCTGATCCTGAGTATCAATACAAAAGCGATTTTGACAAACGACAGAGATGCAAATGATCATCCAAAAGTCTTACAGAGAAGTAATGTAGATAACGGCTAACCTGGCTTCCAAGCTCATCAACAAAGCTCTCGTCAGCCATAGGATTCTCAAACAACCCCATAGAGAATTTGACTCTCAAAATCCTCTTAACTGCATCATCAATTCTACTCATTGGAATCTCATTACTTTTTACAAGGTCAGTAAGGATATCAATAAACTCTGTATGATTGTAGGGAACCATAACCTGAAACACAACCAAAGGCTTCAAAAATCATAACAAAACATTCAAAAAGATGAAATCCACTTGTCTGATAAACCACTGACCATATCAATCCCAGCTTGAACCGCAGCAAGTACTGAATAAGTGTAATTTGAATGAGGTGGATATGTAATTTTGTCAATACCCTGCCAATCAGATATTACAAAACCCTGAAAAGAAAAACACGAAATTATTATTATCCTTATATTCTCGATCGTTACTACTGAAATATTATTCTCTTCTCTTTTTTGGGATAATGGAATAATTTTTACCCGGAATTTAAGTGTGTTCTTGAGGAATTTGGTAACAAGATCGTAATTAGCATGCATTTTTTGACCATTCAAACTTGAGTAGGAAACCATTACTGTAGAAACACCTTTGATAATGGAATGGTAATAGGCAGGCATGTGAATGCTGAGCAAACCATGCCTGTCAATCACTGTGTCATTCTCATTGATTCCCTTCATTGTTCCACCATCTCCCACAAAATGTTTTGCACAAGCTGCTACCTTGTCCCTGTGTTGCCATTTTTTTCCCTTAATTTCACATCAGTTTTAGAGAAAGTAAAAACATTTTCTATTTTGCTAGAGTCTAATTCACTCATAGCTTATGAGAGAGCCTGAAACAAACCCTTACAGTTATAACAGAAAATAAAGAGAAAGTGATCATTCCCTTAAAGGAGTTAAAAAACTTACTTCCCACCAACATAAGGAACACCTTTTCCTGAAGCAGCTGGAATTTCACCTTGAAGTCCAATTATAATATCTGTCATTTCTTTCACTATTTCCGGATCTTCACTATAACTCTCGTAACACCTTCCCCATCTCGGATCTCGACATACCTAAGTAATATCAATAACGTTTACAGAAATCTTCTTCATTAGAATATACAGATAAAAAAAATTAAACAAATGAATAATTTGTGTTTTAAAGGATCTTATACCGCTATGCAAGGGGCAAATACATAATTGATGCCAGTAGCTCTGACTTCAAGAGCAGTAGCAACTCCTATTTTCCTCACAAGGTCAGGATCCCTACAAGACGATAATACATCGATTAGAACTCAGAACAGAAAAGCATGTCAAATCCAAGAAAAACTCTTCATTAATACAAAACCTTGATGACGAGAATCATCAAGATAAATCATTGAGATTAATAAAAACAAAAACTAAAAAAAAAATGGTCAATAAGTACTAATTAGTGGTAGAGAAAGAACATGCCTAGTAGCACCAAGGCCAACATTGTGGGGGAAAAGAGTAGCCTTATACACATTATTATGACCATGAACTGCATCAATTCCATACATCATTGGAATCCCAAGCCTACTTGACAATGATCCTTTTTGTAGTTTATTCACCATCTCAATCCAATCTTTTGGTGATGCATTCTCAAGTGGTACACTCCCTCCACCACTAAGTACACTCCCAATTGAGTAATCTTTCATCATTTCTGGTGTCACTACCTCACGGTCTAATTGTACCATCTGACCTATTTTCTCAGATAACTTCATCCTTTTCATTAAATCCTTTATTCTTTTATTCATTGGTTGGGTTGGATCTTTGTACTCCATATTTTCTTTCTCTCCTTTTGTCATTCCCACCACACTACATAGAAAGAGAAGCCCCACGCCAACTACTACGGCTGCTGATTTCTTCATCATATTGGTTCTATCCTGTCAAGGTACGTAAGAGAAATCAGATTTTCCAGATGAAACATTTTTCGTCGTCAAAGATCGATGGTGGTGAAACATTTGACAATACGCAGGCCTACATTCTTTGCAGCGTAAAAAATATCTGTATTGGATATATTAAACTAAAACAGTGTGTAAGCAGAAAGAAAATATTTAAAAAAAAAATTGAAATAAGTAATAAAAGAAGAGAAATGATTCAATATCATAGACAAACAAACACTTCAGCTACGAAAAAGACCAAAACAAAGAAGAAAAGGAGATTGTTTTGAATGAGATCCTTCAGAATTATGTCAACAATCACCTGCAAAAGTACTGAGACAATTAATAGCTTTGTTCTTGAGGTATTATTACTTTATAGTGCGTGTGTGTTTCCGTTAAGTATGAAAAATAATATGAAAATAATCATTATGGATAGAATTTACATGAGATTTTTTAGGAGATTCAGATAACAGATAGATAGGATTAGAAACTGATTTGGGAATGTTACTCATAACTTAAAAAATTTAAAAAATACTATGCAACATCATGTTACTCATAACTTGTATGTGCAAAATGTAAACTAATAAACGAAAACATAGATTTTTTTATTATGATGTAATGTGTGCTACTATACCATTTACTCAGAGTGTGTTACATGATAGTAATATTGTTAGCATCATGATACTATATAACATTGTCTTTCATATGAATATTTTATATAATGTCTTTTGATCAATAAGTGATCAGATATGAAAGAGAATATAAGAGTTAACTTATAAGTTCTCTTTCTTAATCCATACTAAAGGTCAACCTCTAGCTATAATTTCTTATTTATACTTTCGCATAACATAGACAGTGAGTTTGCCAAAACATTTTGGAAAGAAATATTGTCACAGTTACGATGTGAGTGTGTACTTCTGTACTATTTACACAAAGAGTGTCGCATGATAGTAATATTGTTCAGTATCATGATCCAAACACAATCGTCTTTTATACAAGCATTATGACTGGAATAACTTACATACTTGATTACGTATAAGTTTATATCTCTTTTTTTAATCCAGTTTTTGAAATTAAAAGTCGTTCTCTAGCTATTTCTTTTTTATTTTTGCGAATAACATAGACGGTGAAAAGGTTGTCCCAAATAAAATGCTATTCAATTCTGATTTATTAATATTAAATATATCTTAGTATATTTTGTTGGAGGGTTATGCCTTCAAAGCATGTGTATTGATACTTTGATATAAAATTTAAAGAATATTATAATTGTTCTTTTAAATTATTGTTGAATAATTTATATAAATATCTGAAAACTCTATATTCATTAATGAGACTATAATATTGTATTAGTACGAGATAATTAAGATCATAAATAATGAATAAAATTGTCAGCAACATATTAAAGTATATAATCTTTAATGAATGGTTGCTAGTACGGTTCACTAAGTATTATGAATGCGTGCGATCTAAATCCAGATCATTAATGTGGATAGATATCTTAGTGAATGTATTTTATATAATAAAATTATTTATGACAGGACCGATGTGAATTAATATCTTTATTAACGTACCGTTTATCATAAAGATTTAATACACATCAATTCGATGATCATATATAGATCAATATGAATCTTGAGTAGTCATGAACTTGTATGCATGTATACTAGATCTTTTGATTCAGTCGGTAAAGTCTGTTTGTTAATTAGGTTAGTGATTTTTATTTTGAAGATTCGATAAAGTGGATGGCCGGGGACATGATCTTACAAGATTTGAAATCTAAGCTTTCCTAACAGATCGTATATTGGTTTCCTTAAGTGTTAATTCTAGAACTGAACGGTTGTTGAGCTCAAATTTATAATAAGATTATAAATTAATGAGACTATAATCTTGTATTAGTACGAGATAATTAAGATCATAGATAATGAATAAAATTGTCAGCAACATATTAAAGTATAGAATTTTTAATGAATGGTTGCTAGTACGGTTCACTAATCATTATGAATGTGTGCGATCTAGATCCAGATCATTAATGTGGACAGTAAAACGACAGTTTTGATTAGTTCTAATTTACGAACCAATAATTGAAATACAGGTATATGAAATGATTATGTCGGTAGACTACATGAGAATACTCTATAAATACATTCTATAGTTTCTAAGAGTGCAATTTCACATTTATATTGGAGTAATAATGAAATTAAAAAATAAGATTATTTAATTAAAGAGTTTAATTAATAATCTAGTTTATTGGAACTTAGGATTATAGGTCCATGGTCCCAAGTCACCTCTATACTATGATGTAGAGTGTGTGAATATTTCAGGACATGAGAAAATGACTGACTTGCAAAATGAATTTTTATTCTGAGGCAAGTACATAATTTTGAGATAATTATGTGTGATTATTTAATTAAAAATTAATTAATTAAATTATTTATAGATTTACATATAATTTTGGAAATTATATATATATATATATATATGAATAATTATCGATTTTTTTTAATTATTGATAAGTGAGATAAAATATCTAATTTATAAAATCAGATAATTAAATTAGTATTAGATAATAATTTGAATCAACTAAATCTGTTGTTTGTGAAATAACAGATAAGTTAGTTGAGAGAGATGGTCAGATATGTTAGTTTGAATTAACTGATAGTAAATAATTATTTGATTAAAATAAATATTTAATTCGTAGTAATTGCCACGTGTCAATTATTGATATGGTATAAGAACTTGACATGGATTACTGTGGTACCACGCGGCACTATAGTAGTGAGTGTGCAACACTGGATTGCTACATGACACTATAGTGGTGCCCTGAGGCACTATGCTGGCTCACGGCACATTGCAGAGCCATGTGGCACTGCAATCATGCACAATTATAGCAGGTCCCACTGCAATGGGTAATTTTGTAATTGAATATTATTTCAGTTTATCTCTAAAAATATGATACGCCATTATCTAGAACATATTAAGATATTATTCTAATGGCCTTAGTTGTTGAAAAAAATAGAGGAGAAAATCAGTTAATTAGATCATCAGTTCGTCAATCAAGAATTGAATTGAGAACACGATTGGTGTCAGTAGAGTTTTTCTTCTGTGATTAAACGTTAATCAAATATCTAAAAAATAATCATCACGTTCTTTTAGAGAATTGTCTCACTAAAGTCTTTCTCAGTAAATCTCTAGATCGAATGTGTTGAGAACATCTAGAGACAAAAAAAGTGTCTGGTAATATTTTACGTGCCCACACACGTCCTAGGCGCTGAGGATTGACTTGAAAGATTTTAGTGTGGATCTCGTAGTCTACTGATCGTGGGAATGGAGGATCGATAAGTTTTTGTAAGGACGCTTGATTTAGACTACAAGAGCTGTATGATTCATAACCTTGTATGTTATAGATTTAACTTATAAATATATAATAAATCATTACTGATTGAAAAAAAGTTTTCAATAAAAGTTTTTATTTGATTATTGTGGCGTTGCACAAGTTTTGTTTTATTAAAAGATTTGATTTTATTAAAATTTTAATTTTTTAAAAGATCACACGCCTCCACGCTTTTGCTGCGCACGCGCCGCGACATTCAGCATATTTTGACTAAAAATATAAGGAAAAGAGAATTTTTTATTGTTTGAAATGAAAATTTATGAGATTTTGTAACAGTTCTCCTTTTTTATATTTTCCAGAAATATGGTATTAGTTACTAAGAAATACATTAAAAAGGCCTTCAAAGATGAGTTTGATAGTAAGAATTTGAATTTTATGTTTAAGTTTTAAGGTTCAAATCACATCATTAGTCTTTGAAGTGATGTTATATCTCATCTCATCACTATACCCTGAGTTTCAGGACTGATATACATGACGTGTGAGAGACTTGAATGTGGTGATGATGATGGTGTTTCCTACGAAAGGTTCAAATCACATCATTAGTCTTTGAAGTGATGTTATATCTCGTCTCATCAATATACCCTGAGTTTTAGGACTGATATATGTGCCGTGTGAGAGACTTCAATGTGTGATGATTGTGTTTCTTATGAATAATGTGGTCTACCCTCATTCTACTTATTTTTTGTACCAACAAAATGACCTATGTATTCATCTTATATATTTTGTCTTCCTATTATCTAGTTGACTGTAGGACAAAATCCTTGTTGTTTATTACTTCAATAACGCTTGAAATTTAACTTTAAAAAAAATAAAAATGAGAACGTCACTTTATATGTATATATGTAAAATTAACTCTTTTAAATTTAAGAAGTTTAAGTTAATTATGGACTTACTATTTACATATTCCATTTATTTTGTAACCACCAAGAGTAATTTCTCTTCACTTTTATTTTTTTTCTTATGTTTATTTATGGTACTTTTCCAAAGTCTAATTCAAACTTGTTCAACTTGCTTCAAATAAAATTGTCCAATCTATAATAAATCTGCAAAAATTCTTGAAAATTATTTTATGTTCTTGGTTAAGTTTAAAAGTTATTTTCCGCAATCTAAAATAGGTAAACATATTATTTACTAATCATTGACAAATTGTTTGCTTAGGAGGGGGCATTCCAATTTATTTTTTATGCGCTCGTCTATAAAGATGATTGACTGTAAAACTGAAGATGATATCTATCTTTTGGCCAACGTCCAACAAAGATAGAAGAATGATGGAAAATATGATACATTAGAATATAACTTAACATTAAGTAAAAAAATTATTCAAGACAAGTAAACAAAATGTTTACGTATTGATGAGATAAACATAATTGGACGAGCAAGAGGCGTGAAAATTTCCCGCTCCATTTTATCTTTTTCATAAAAAAATGAAACAGAGATAGAGATCTCATGGGAGGGAGGGAGGGAGGGAGGGAGAGAGCGAGTATGCGACACGCAAAGAAAATGAAAATATGATATTTTTGCTTAGTGTGTTTTAAAAGAAATTGTTTAAGAGAAGTGAGAAACTATAAAAAAACAAACATAATGAAAAAAAAAGTGATAGAAAGTTACTCATGGTGATGGAAAGAGTAAAGAGTAAAACAATAAGTTCATTATAAACTTCCTAACTTAAAGTTGATCAATTTTGCTAAAGTAGAGCCCTAAACTAACCATTTTGCAGAAATATATCCTAACATTAATTTTCGTTTACTCTAACCCGACCCACTTTTCCTTTACTTTTTCATTTTTCCCCATTGCTCTTCTTACAAACTTTCCAATCAAATGTCATGGTCTACTCAAAATCTCCCTACCCACCCCATCCCATTTCTCCTTCTTCCTATTTCATTTTTTCTACTTCTTCTTCGTTTTCTTCTTTGTTTTCCTCTTCGTTTTCTTTTTGGTCTTCTTCCTTCTTCGTCTTCTTCTTTCTTCCTATAATAGTAAATGATTGCTAGTTCTTCTCTCTGGAATAGGTATAAGTTTTGTTTTCTTCTTTCTAGAAATATTTACTTGTCTTCTTCCTTCTTTCATGAATTTTTCACTTTCACGAGTTTTCTGGGAATATTTATTTGTTTTATTCTTTCTGAAACGTTGTTCAAAGCTCATTTATTGTACAAGATCACTACAAATGATGGTGTAGTGTAAAAAGAGGTGTACACGAGTACTACACGAGCCTTGTGTAGTCATTGTGTAGACTACACGCAGGGTACATGAGCCCCGTGTAGACCTGGTGTACACTACACGATCATCGTGTGGTGCATCATGAACTTCTTCAACAGTTCACGAGCATCGTGTAGCATCTATTATACTAATCGAGGACTACACGATCAACGTGTGTGTACAGGATGATCACATGATGATTATGTACTCTTTGTGTACACTACACGATAACTACACCATGCACGTGAAAGCCTCGTGTACACTACATGATGGCTACACGATAATCGTGTAATATTCCATTTCATTATGTATTCTTCTTGTACTAACTTTTTTCATTAATGTATATACATATATGTCTGAAATTTGAATTTTTATAATTCATTATGGAACATTGGGTGAAAAATGGTATAACATGGTCTTTTAGTGGAGAGAAGACCAAATTATTGGAGATATCTACTAACTGCACTTACCACGAGTTATTGGATATATTGCATGAAGAACTCCAAATAGACCCTCAAACTATAATATGTGCATCAAATTTCTTTATAGAAGTCATGTCCCCTGCCCTCCTACTGAAATTTTAAAGGATAAAGATTTACAGTTCTTTATTAAGGAGAATGGATCAGAATCACTTAGAAGCCCACTATTTGTAGGTATCAAGCTTAAATTTTTTCCATCTCAAAGCTCGGTTCCTTAAACCACAATGTCACAACAACCTTGGGTTCCTAAAACTATAGGGTTTTATCAAAGTTGGGTTCCTGAATCGCAAATGTGACGACAACCTCTACATGAAAACATTCCTCGATTGGAGAGTTTTGATCATTTTAAAAGGAACTATCATGATGATGATGTTTTTGGTCATGATGATTATAATGTTTTCGAGGATGAGGATGTTGATGGAGATGATGATGATTATTTTGATCAGTGGGCGTATGGCGATGCAAATCGTGGAGATGGCCATGATGAAGCCATCAGTGGAGACAACCATACAATAATTCCAACTTGAATACTGGTGGTGACCCGAGACCACTTGTCCATTGCCATCACAACCTGATTTGAAAGAACAACATCCTGGGTCCAACGAGCAACGAACTGATTTCAATCAGCTTATTATAGACACAATAAATATGGATGATTTGTACAGTGGTAAAGCCGAGCTGCTTAAGGTTGCTCGTATGATGGTCATCCGAATAAATTTTGATTTTCAGATTTTCAAGTCAAGCCAGTCAATATTGATACTTGTATGTGTTGAAAAAACATGCCAATGGAGGTTACGGGCCATGAAATTGAAAAATTGTCGATACTTCAAAGTTACAAAGTTCATCGATACACATACATGCACATTTGAAGTTTTGAGAGATGAACACCATCAGGCTACATATTAATTGATTGGTCATTCTATACGGTTCAAATACACGGGTGTCGGTCATATATATAAGCCAAACGACATTACTGAAGATGTTTGACTTGATTTCGGTGTCAATATAGGTTACCATAAAGCATGGAGGGCTAAGGAATATGCATTGGAATTAGTTCGAGGGTCTTCTAAAGACAACTATAAGATGCTCTCAACATATTGTCACATGTTAGAATAAAAAAACTAGATACTTATTTTTATTTTCCCATCATAATGTCTACAAGAGTACTACATGATGGTTACACAGTCCTCATGTAGCCATCGTGTAGAATACACGATGACTACATGGTGTCAGTGTAACTCTCATGAATACTATACGTAGAAGAAATGTACAAGAAAATTACAGAACTTACTTTTCCCTTTGAGAGGTAAACCAGGCTTTAAAGCGAGCTTCATCGTCAGAAGATATATCACCATATGATTGAAAATGTTTGAAATCCATTTTCGCAATGATATTCTCATCAGCTTTTTTCTTTCGCTGCTTTTTCTTTTCAGCCTTTTCGGTTTCCTAATTATGTGACTCTAGGACCTGAGATTTTTTTATCTTCCTCTTACCAAGTTCACCAAGGCAGACGAGCTCTTCTTCTTCATCATTGGACTGCTCCGTTGACCGAACTGACTACATCAATGCAGATATTATCGATGCAACATTTTGTTCTTCTTCTTGTTCTTCTTCTTCTTCTTCTTCTTCTTCTTGTTCTTCTTCTTGTTCTTCTTCTTCTTCTTGTTCTTCTTCTTGTTCTTCTTCTTCTTCTTCTTCTTCTTGTTCTTTTTCTTCTTGTTCTTCTTGTTCTTCTTGTTCTTGTTCTTGTTCTTCTTCTTGTTCTTGTTCTTCTTTTTCTTCTTCTTCTTCTTGTTCTTCTTCTTCTTCTTGTTCTTCTTCTTCTTCTTCTTCTTCTTGTTCTTCTCCTTCTTCTTCTTCTTGTTCTTCTTCTTCTTCTTCTTCTTCTTCTTCTTCTTCTTCTTCTTGTTCTTCTTCTTATTCTTGTTCTTGTTCTTGTTCTTGTTCTTGTTCTTGTTCTTCTTCTTCTTGTTCTTGTTCTTGTTCTTCTTCTTCTTGTTCTTGTTCTTCTTGTTCTTGTTCTTCTTCTTCTTCTTGTTCTTGTTCTTCTTCTTATTCTTCTTCTTGTTCTTCTTCTTCTTGTTCTTGTTCTTCTTGTTCTTGTTCTTCTTGTTCTTGTTCTTCTTGTTCTTGTTCTTGTTCTTGTTCTTGTTCTTGTTCTTGTTCTTGTTCTTCTTCTTATTCTTCTTCTTGTTCTTGTTCTTCTTGTTCTTGTTCTTCTTGTTCTTGTTCTTCTTGTTCTTCTTGTTCTTCTTCTTCTTCTTCTTCTTCTTCTTCTTCTTCTTCTTCTTTTCTCTTTCATTTATTTTTCTCTTTCTTTTTTCCCTTCTGTTTTTTCTTCATCTTCCTTCATTTCACCTTCATCCTCCTTATTACCTTTCTTATCTTCTTCCTTTTCTTCTTTTTCTTTTTCTTCTTCTTATTTCTGTTCCTTCTCTTCTTCTTTCTCTACCATCTCCTCTTTTTCTTCATTCTCTACCATATTTTTTGTTTTTGTTTTTCTTCTTCTTCCTTCCATTCCTTCTCTTATTCTTCCTTCTCTACCATCTCCTCTTCTTATTCATTCTCTACCATATTTTCTTCTTCTTTTTCTTCTTCTTCCTTCTGTTCTTTCTCTTCTTCTTCTTCTTCCTTCTTTACTATCACCTCTTCTTTTTCCTTCTCTACCATATCTTCTTCTTTTTCATCATTCTCTCCTTCTTCATTTTTTTCACTTCCTTCTCAATCTCCTTATCATCCTCGTCGTTAGCCATCATCATGGCAGATCAAGGACAAAATGAGTAATCATTTGACCTCGATGTTACCAGATGATCCATCAAAATTTTAATTTGGGAAAGTGCAAAGGAAATGTCTGATCGCATGGACAAAATCTTCTTATCCATTGAAGTGATCTTTTGGACCATTCCAATCTGACATTTCCTCACCCAATCTTCATGTCCACTTCTTGGACACAACATTCTTCTCCTCTGTTTTTTCAATGGCCTCAATGTACCACTTCCTCTTCTTCTTCTCTTATTCCTTTTCAATGGCCTCTTCGTCCTCATCAGCCTCATCTTCTACTGGAAAAGGTGATGGAGGAGTCGTCGACTAAAAAAATATGTAATATTTAGCAGACAAAATAGAAAAAGGTGACTACACAATGGTTAGACGGACCTTGTGTGGACTACACGAATGGTTAAATGAACTTCGTGTAATCATCGTGTAGACTACACGATGGTTATACGAACCTCGTGTAGACTACACGAACGAACCTCGTGTAGTTATCGTGTAGAGTAGATGAGATCAGTGTAGACTACACGAGATCAGTGTAACCATTGTGTAGACTACACGAGGTCAGTGTAACCATTGTGTAGACTACACATGACTACACGAGGTCAGTGTTCAAGAAGAAGAAAGGGTAGAAATGATTTTGAACGTACCTTCTCTCCAACTACTAATCTCCAGAAGCGTTTTTCTACTTTCTCCTCAATAGGGACCAAGGAAAGAACTGTTAACTAAAAATGAAAGAAATATAAATCAATATATGTCAAAAGATAAATTAACTTGTCAACATAATTTATCAACATACATTCTCCTTCAAATTTTTTTGGAATATTCTCAACCAGTACTATCGTGATCGGACACCACTTGAGAATCATTGGCACCTTTGTTGAAACCTGGTTATCATACAAACTACCCACCAAGGGGATAGTTTCAAATATTCATGCCTATTTAAACAAAAGAGAGTAATTCAGTATTCATCACATAAATAATTCAATACATCACTACATAGAATTAAATAAATTGTACCAAGAAGGTAAATGGACATCCATTGAGTGAATACACATGAATAGCAGTAGGGGATTTCTGTGTTTTTTTGTTTTTTTTCTTGATCTTTAAGATCAGCAAAAACAGCTTTTCTACTCTTCACAGCTAATAATGATTTCATTGTTTTGGAGAATGAGAGGTCTCCCCATGGATATCGGTTGAACGTTTCAAGGTCGTCAACCAAAATCAATCATCTCTTCTCAATTAGGGTACGGTTCTCCTTCCCTAACATAAAATGTTCTAGCAAATAAATCAGAGCCATCTTGACCGCATTAGAATCTGTCTTATATTTAGAGCTCTTGAACTTCTCCAACTCAACTATGGTTATTGATTGAGTTTTGGGAAAGTACAGATCAAATAGTCTGTTGGGGCCACATGCTTTCTTCTCATCTTGGGCTTCACCGAACTTTAATCTGGTAACCAAAGAGAACTCCTTCTTGGGGAAGAACGGTGGTTCCTTATTGATAAGAAAATGGATCTCCTCCTCAGATGGGGTGTCGTCCACATATTTGGCCTCCCTGGCCAGCACCTGGTGGCAGACAGTTACTGAAAACTTCAAGGATGGGAGATCAAGGAGATGGCCAAAGCATGCCTCCCTAAATAGGGAAAGTTGAGTAGTTGTCAGCTTGGTCTTGACAACTTGTATGCAAAGGGTATTGCATTTTGCAATGACCCTTGCTTTTGGAATTGTTTTAATGTCGTGAGCGTATCTTAGTTGCATCTTTGATGAAGCCATAACCTGTAGAATATTCAAGGAAAACATAAGATCAGGAAATGTACACGATGCTCGTGTAGTCTTCGTGTAGACTACACGAGGACTATACGATCCTAGTATATTCCTCATGTAGCCTACATGAGGCTTACACGACCCTCATGTAGTCCTCATGTATCCTACACGAGGCTTGTTCAACACTCGTGTAGTCCTCGTGTGGCCTACATGAGGCTTGTTCAACACTCGTGTAGTCCTCGTGTGGCCTATATGAGGCTTACACGACCCACGTATAGTCCTACACGAGGGGTACACGACCCTAATTTAACCCAAAAAACAAACACCCACCAAGATCAACACCCCAGAAAAACACCTCAGAAATCCAAAAAAAGTCAACATTGTTATGATTCAGACATCCACAAAAATAGAAACGCAGAAATCCAGAAAAAACCCCCTCAGAAACCCAGAAAAAACACATCGGAATCCTGAAGAAAAACTCAGAAACCTGAAAACTTACATTGTTGTTTTTTCTTGCTGTGGGAGACGAAAACTCTTTCAAATTTATAGAGAGAGAGATACTTGCTGCGACTTCGAGAGAGAGAGAGAGGGAAAGAGAGTAATAGTAAGCAAAAGGGCGAAGTTTCGTGTAATCATTTTTTTTTCAAGTCGTCGTTTGAAATTCTTGAAGGAGTTTTTTGGTAACTTCACAAACTGATTTTGAATTGAAAGTGGGCCAGGGGTCTAGGTAAGGGAAAATTAGTGTTAGGGTCCATTTCTATAATATATTAGTGTAGGGGTCTACTTTAACAAAAAATCCTTTTTGCATACTATTAAATTGGTGGACCATTTTTACATATTATTTCTATTTTATGGTCATTCTTGTCAAAATTTACATCACTTGATCACTTAAAATTTAATCAATCACTTGATCACTTTAGAGTTATTCATTTCAAAATAGAATCAGCTCGCACTTCCATCATCTAATACTTTTAGTGGCAGTTCAATAATAAGAATGAACACAAAATTTTAACTTCCACGTGCTGAAATATATTTTTCTTTATTCGGTTTCGTGATCAGTATTCGAGTAATAATAAGTAAAATATCATAAGATTTTGATTTTCACGCGTCGAAATACATTTTTCGTTATCAATTTTTGTCACTGCTAGAATGATTGTTTCTTGAATTGTTCAATATCACAATTTCTAACATGGTGTGGTCCTTAATCACCTACAATCTATCATGTCAACAACATCTTTAAATCTATATTATATTTGATAGTGACAAGATATTGAGAATAGTTTGCAGACCATTTTTTTCATCTAGGATTCATAATTTTATTTAAAGTTCATAATAATTATTTATTTAAAAGACCTTCAAGTTTTGTCACCGCTATTTGTGTATTTTATTTCTCACAAATATCTAATAATATTTTCACCACAATTATTAGTTGTTTTTTTATCTATATTAATTATAATTTTGATTAATTAATTAAGAAAATATTTTATTTCAATCGTTTTGAATTTCCTTTTGTTGTAAAGGAAAATATTTTATTTCATTCTCATTTGTACATATTCTCATTCAATAACTTATTATCAGTTTGATGTTTTCATTTATTATAGATGATATATTAAACCATACAACACAATAAAAATATATATATGCAATTAGCACAATGACTAGTTGTTCTAAGATTATCAATGAACAAATTCTGAATCTTATAATTCCTAGTATTTTTATAGTGATACAAGATCTCAATTGAAAAATAGCCTCATGCTAAATGCCAAAGTGTAGATGTAGTGAAAATCCATAGGATTTCCCTTTGTGAAAAAAGTCAATATAAAAGTACAAGGCATCTCAACTAGGCCTTGTTTGGTTTAGTTGTCAAACCAAATCCAAACGGAAATAGAGGATCATAATGTGAATCTCCAACATTCATAGGGAGCTGATCAATGGTCTTGAACCACGTACGAGCAAGCTTGCCCGTGAAACCATAGTCGCCGAACAGCAAGTCCGCAACACCTTGGCCTTCAGTTCCAGGAAGCCAAGCAGCCACAAGTGCGTCGACTTCAGCAATATAGGGCTGTATCACAACAGGTCGGCCAGAGATGACAATGACGACACATTTGACAGCTCCACACACATTGCTTATTGTGTTTGGACCTGTTTCTGATATTGTCAGATTCGAGCTGTCTCCAAACATTTCTGCATATGGAGGCTCACCCACAACGACGATGGCATACTCAAATTGGTTAGACTTTACAAAGTTTGAATCGGGGTTCTCGTTATAGACAACTTGGGTTGTTTGATCCACCGTAATTTTAATCGCATTAAGGATCGTTGTACCTGTTTATGCGAAAATCGTCGTTAGATTTTCTCAATATTATTTGCTCTTCTAATATCTTTGGAATTTCATTTTCTTTTTCTATCCACACCAAGTAGATTCCTACAGTAAACGTACCAACAGTAAGATCATTTCCACCGAGACCCTGCCATGTAATTGTCCATCCTCCACATTGGTAGCCTAAGTTGTCGGCATGGCTGCCTGCAACTAGTATCTTCGTAGCTTTCTTTGGAAGGGGAAGCAACTGCATACCAGGAGATCGACCGTTCTTTAATAGCACGAGTGATTTTCTGACGGCCTCCCTTGCGATTTCTCTATGTTCCTGATAAGAGCACAGCAGTTAAAACCAAGCGGGAAAAACTTTCAGCGTATGAGCTAATAATATTAAGTGTATTTTTAATTAGACACATCATGAGTGAAGGAACAACAACCTTACTACCAAGGTGATTCACTAGGCTGAGATCAGCCAGTGGGTTTTCAAAAAGACCCATGACAAATTTAACCCTTAAGATCCTCTTCACGGCATCATCAATCCTGCTCATTGGGATTATATTATTCTTCACCTGATAAGTTAGGTCATCTATGAACTCCGTGAAGTTATACGGAACCATGATCTGCACCACGAAATGGCATTTTATTTGGAATATTAGAAAAACATAAAGAAACCGAACATCTGAGAGAATCAGTTAGCCTCGGGGAAAAGAATCCCAGTAAGCTTCTGATGTTCTTGGATAAGCGACGATGAATTGGACTAACCATGTCAATCCCAGCACCAACACCAGCTTGGACGGAATATGAATAGTTCTCATGGGGAGGAGAGGTAATTCTGTCAATCCCTTGCCAATCGGATATGACAAAACCCTGAGACAGAGTCATCAAAGCGAATTCATTATTCCAGCTACTCCGTTATTTTTACACGTAGAGAACTAAAAACCATACTAGATGATAGTGTACTCATTCAGATATATATGTTTATACCTTGAATTTTAGCTTGTTCTTGAGGAATCCAGTGACGAGGTCACCATTACCATGCATTCTCTTCCCATTCCAGCTTGAGTAGGATATCATTACGGTTGCAACTCCCTTGCTTATGGAATTATAATATGCAGGCATATGGATGCTAAGTAATTCATTGAAATTGACCACAGTGTTATTTTCATCAATGCCTTGAGTCGTGCCACCATCTCCCACAAAGTGCTTAGCGCACGCAGCAACCTTTTGTCTGTAATCAATTAAAAACAATAGATTTTTTACTTCCAGATCAATCCTTTATCATTACTAAATAAATTTCTGAAGACTTCTACAGGATAAAACTTGACTGAGCGAGGACAGCTATCAGCAAAATCTTATTTACAACCCAGAGATGAGAGATATGATTTACATCAGCCAGAATAAATGACAAATCAATCAAGAAACTTCAACACAAAAATCATTTTCGCTTCTATGGAAATATGAGGAAAGACAGTATTAGCTACTAATGATTATAATCCATCAAGATAAAAATCAAAACATAACAAAAAAATGTGAAAGTGGTAATGTGGTTTAGAGAAGGATGATCTTACTTTCCAGCAACAAAAGGAATGCCTTTCCTAGAATTAGAAGGAATATCTCCTTGCAAACCAGGTATGATCTCTGTCATTGCTTGAACAATTTTTGGGTCCTCACTATAGCTCTCATAGCACCTGCCCCATCTAGGATTTCTGCAAACCTTTAAAGCAAACAAGTACCAGGCAAAAAAGCCAGTCAATCAGGACACTCTTCGGAAATTAGTAAACTAGTAATTTGGACACTCTTGATTGTTCAATTACCGCAATGCATGGAGCAAAAACATAAGGAATTCCAGTAGCTCTAACTTCTAGTGCAGTGGCATCACCAATTTTCTTAATAAGTTGAGGATCCCTGAAATAAAATACCCCACACATCAACAACATGACTCTAGCTTTAGTTCAAGAACTTAAACAGTTCAGCATTTCAAAATAAGGGGGGAAAACACTCAAATAGCTATACTCCGGTCATTGTTCACTGCTTCAATGATAAAATTGATTAATTCAGGGCAGATTTTGTGAATAATTCAGACTACCCATATTTTCAATCCTCAATTAATTTAGAAAAATCAGTCAAAGTTGGCTGCTTAAATGCTGAACGACTGAAAATGCTTGCCTGGTAACTCCAAGACCGACATTATGAGGGAAAATTGTGGCATTATACACATTGTTATGGCCATGAACAGCGTCAATTCCATAAATCATTGGAATTCCAAGACGGGTGGAGAGAGAACCCTTCTGGAGCTCATTCACCATATTAATCCAAACCTCTGCCGGAGCCTTCAGTGCCGGAACACTACCACCGCCACTCAGGACACTCCCTATCCAAATCATTATCAGTTTTTCAACATTTTCGCAATACAATACTAAAAAAAATCCACACCAGAACGAGAAAATCGAAAACTAAATGGTTACCGATGAAGTAATTCTTCATGACATCTGGGGTTGCAACAGTCCGCTCAATCTGAACCATTTGCCCAAGTTTTTCCGCCAAAGTCATGCGTCTAATCAGGTCTTTAATTCTAGCACCCAATGGCTGTTTTGGATCTTTGTATTTTTGGTATTCTGCCTCTGAAAATGCTGCCAGACAGCATAGTAGCAGAAATCCCATCGTGGGTATTGAAAATCTCACCATTTTTAGTACTCAATTTGAGCTTTGGGGTTGTAATCTGGGGATGGAAAAAGAGTTTATCATTAGCTAACCCAAATGGGATATTATTGAACGATGAGAAATCCTTACAGAGTAGGAGAAGCAGAAAGATGGTAGTTGGAGGAAGCCAGAGCATAATAAATACATGGTAAAGAAAACAAAGTAAGACAGAAAAAGAAAGATCATTTCTGAAAGAAGTAACAGTGAAAAAAGTTAACAGGTTAAAAACTGGGATGAAGCTTTAAGAACTTCACTCATTATTATCATTCAACAGGAAAAATAAACAAAAAAAATGCTATTAACTTTACATCGTCCTCTGAGAATAAAAAAAATGAGAAAGCTCACCCGAGGGCCGAGGTATGTACCATGAAGAAGAAGGAGACGAAGGGGAGAGCTTGGTGGAGAACGGATAATTTGGCCTCCACTGTCCCCTCTAATAATTGTTCGAGTGACAGTGTGCAGACGGTGTTGAGTGTTCTGCTACTTATAGAAAGTCTCTTGAGTTATCTTATTATTTGCTTTTTACAAAATGATCGGTTTATCCTAATTTAAAATGATTATATATTAATTAAATCGATAGTAATTATATTAACGAATTAATATGATCGATATTTTAGTTATGCATTATAATTCAATAGAATAATTTACAATAGTTTAGAATTGTTATATTTTTATAGATATAATTTATGAAAAATAACGTTGAAGGTAATTCAATCGTCTTCTCAATATAATTTTACCTTGGTCGTTCTATATTATTTATCTTTATTATTTATCTTTATTGAGGTAATTCATTACTTTTTTAAGAGACTAGTTAAAAAATATGTGTTTCACACGTGTTCAACTAATTTAAAATATATATCAGATTTGTATTAGTATTAAAGATAAAATAAATACACCATCTTTAAAAATTACTTAATCTACAATAAAATTTAAAAGTTAATAATAGTAGCTTGTCTATAATCTTAAAATTGTAGTGTTCATTGAATACTATAGAAAGTAACTTTATTTTATCAATTTTTCATATTCGTAAGAAATAAATTATCAAGCTAAGAGATAATTTCTCGTATTTAAAAGATATTTTATGTGTTTCATGTTTCCGATGACATAAATATTACATAATATTTATTTCATCAAACTTTCATATTCGTAAGAAATTATTTATCATATTAAGAGCTAATTTCTCGTATTTAAAATATATTATACGTTATTTTATGTTTTTGGTGACACAAATATTACATAATATTTAATTTATAAATTCTAACGAGCAAATTATTATTGAATTAAAATTGAATATCGTTAAATAAAAGATCTCGAAATCAATCTTTGCGAACATTCATGTTTCTAATTTTATAATATTATTGAAACATTTTATTTTACTAACTATAAACAAATTATTATTGGATAAAAAAATTTCATTAAATGAATTAAATGAGAATTGGGGTGACTTTAAAGGGTGAAGAAGAGAATTAAAAATTTATCCCCTTTAAACCTATTTTAATATAGTATATAGATAAATTAAGATTATCAATAAATCAACATTAATGCTAATGTTAAGGATTACTCTAAAAAAAGACAATTCAATTAGGAGGAGGATTAAAAGAGGAATGTGGCCGAGAATTATATGTTCCAGCCGACGCCTAAACTGTTGAGATAATTGCATCGCATGAGTTTGAGTTTGATGTTCTGCATTTGTTGGTAGAATTTATACTGCTTCCTTATTTTCTTTTTCCTTCTCTCGTTTCATTTTTTTCATTTGTACTTCTGCTTCGATCAACATGAATTACTTTGTTTTTTTTCTTCATTTGAACTCCCTTTTGTTGTACTTCATTCAAAAACTTAGTAAAATTTAGGGATCAACATCCAATACTGTGCTGACTTCAAGCTTTCAATAAAATTCGTTCTTAAATACTTATGAACTTTTGGCTCTCAGCTCTCTTGAGAATAACTATGTTCTTTTGTAAAATCTATTACTGAGGATAAGACTTTAATTTCCTTATGATATACATGCTTCCTCAAAGATTTAGGTTCAAATAAAGAATCATAGCCCGTCTTCATTCTGAGAGAAGAAATTACGAGCTGTTGTTTTCTGTTGAGATGAGCACTTAGGTTCAAATAAAGAATCATGACGTCATTTCTATTTCCTTCTAAGAACAACGTCCGTAGACATTCCCAAAGGCTTAGGCTTCTTCCGTGAAGCTATGACCCCGTTTTGATTTACTACCAGTTCACCGATAGAGTTTTTCCTGTTTCCTTTCTTTTCCTCCGCTTTGCATTTTTTGTTTCCTATTTCTCCATTTCTCCTTTTCGGTTTCCTTTTTCCGCTCTTAACTTTTTCATCCCTTTACTCACTTGTTTTTCCTTTACTCTTGGCATTCCCGTTCTAAAATGTTGAAGCTGCGAACTTCCTTGACTTTTCTTTACTGGCTTTTTCTTTACTCAGATTTTCTTCACTAAGCTTTTCTTTTCTCGGGTTTCTTTACTCAACTCAGCCTTTCTTTTCTCAGCTTTGAAGTTCTTTCCTCAACTACTTTTCTTTTATGCTCTGAAGTTCTTTCCTCAACTTTTTTTATTCTGAAGTTTTTCCTCAACTTCTCTTCTTTACTGAAGTTCTTTCCTCGACTTATTTTCTTTGTTTTGGAGATTTTTCCATTCTTAAGACATTTCATTTTCCGTTTTGAAGACATTTCTTTTTTCATGTTCGGAAGACATTTCCTTTTCCCATCTCCAGATGTTCCCGTTCTGAATTCATTTTTCTTTTCTGAAGAGCTAAAGCTTTTCTGATCTGAACTTCAATTTTTCCGTTCTAGAGCTCTGACTTCAACTTTTCTGAAACTCTAACTTTAACTTTTATATTCTGAAGCCTTTTTTATTTTATGTGCTTTCTGAATTGAGCTTTTTTAGCCTTCTGAGCTCTTTTGATCTGCGCTTTCTGAGCTTTTTTATATGAGTTTTCTGAGTTTTTCTGATTTGAGCATTCTAAGCTCTTTTGATCTTTTTTTATCTGAGCTTTCTGAGCTCTTATGAGCTTTTCTGATTTGAGCTTTCTAAGCTCTTATGAGCTTTTCTGATCTGAGTTTACTGAACTCTTCTGGTCTGAGCTTTCGGAGTTCAACTTTTTTTATCCACTCTGATTTTTTTAACACATCCTTCCTTGGATGGATTTCTTTTCTGATCTCTTTCCTCTGTTTTTTCGATTGCTCTTAGCCTAGCTGTCGTAAGGTGAAGCTTCGATCATTTGGTAGTCTGAGGGTGGCAGTTCATGGATTTCATCAGCCCCTCGTGGTGATTGTTGAATTTTCATAATTCAATTTCATGAATTGTGTTAATAATAATTTTTAAAAATAATAAATGTACAAAATAGATAAATCAAATAAAAAATGAATGAGTGAATTTACTGTTATTTGCTCTATTTTCGGTTCTGTAGTCATTTTCGTTACTACTTCCACATTTGTTTCTTCTTCTGCTTCCATTGTTGGAAGTGTTTTTCAATTGATGTGTTCTTCGCTCTGATCTGGCGCTCTAATTTCCATTCTTGCTAAGAGCCTGATTTGGCGCTCCTTTTCCCATTCTCGAGAAGAGCCTGAAATGGCGTTCATTTTCCCATTATCGATAAGAGCCTGATCTGGCGCTCGCTTTAGTTTTTGTTCTCGCTAAGAGGTTTATCTATGACGCGTCGACTTTTGTTCTCACTAGGGAGTCTACTCTGACACTTCGATTCCTGTTCTCGCTAGGGGTCTTATGTTATGCTTCGATTTTTGTTCTCGCTGGGGTCGCTGGGGGTCTGCTTCGACACTTCGATTTATGTTATGACGTATTAACTCTCCTTAATCATTTCTTTTATCGTTTCTCATCCGTTCTTCACCCTGCTTTTGGTTCTGTAGTCATTTCGTTACTACTTCCGCATTCGTTTCTTCTTCTGCTTCCGTTGTTGGAAACGCTTTTCATTTGGTTTTGAGAATGTGAGGGAGGGATTTCTTGAGTTTCTTCTCAACTCTCAACGGAAGCGCCAAATGTAAAGGGAAAAATTCACGAGTTTGAGAATTGATCGTAAATTTTCTACATCATAATATGAAAATATAGAAAGTAATTAAGTGAGAATGAGATAATAACAACATCATGATTTACGTGAAAAACTTTTAAAGGAAAGAAAAACCACGACGATATTTTGATAGTATTTCATTATGGAAAAAGGGTTTACAAGGCTAATTCAAGCTGCATAGTCAGCTTGTTTCTCATAGGTGTTGAGGGTTGCTGTGTTGTATTTGGAGTTACATCTTGCCTTTATTTATAGGCTTTCAATCGGTTACGCATAATCTGATATATCTTATCTAATTCTATCCAATAATAGGATCAACAGAATATTCTTTGAGATCTAAATTATCAGGATTAACAACTTAGTAAATCTTAACCGTCTGATCAATCCAATGGTCTTGATTAGCTTTTCTTTAGATTGCCATGTCAGCAATCCATGTACTTTTATCTGATTGGTCTGTTCTTTATAACCACCTAGTTGATCCTACGGTTCACGCTCTATCTTCTCCTCGATGGCGCTTTTGGTCTTGATTTTACCACGTGTCATATCAAATTTTGTCTGTACATCTTGTTTAGCCGTATTAACAACTTTTTGAATTTGAATCATTTGACGTAGTGTGACAAATCTTACGGTTGTAATGATTACTACCAACTTTACAATGGTGATGATTCCCTCAATTGGCTTCTCTGGCTTTCACGACTTCCTATGCAACTTTTATACTTCAGCTACCTTGGTTAGACGAGTAACTCCAGATCAGCTTCTTCAGATCAACTATTCTCATATGCTTCCGTGACACTTGCTTCAATTATTTTTCTTTTCTGCTTATGTGGCCGAACACGAAGCATTATTCATGTTCAATTGTATCTTCATATAAAGCACTAAACATTATTATATCTATATTTAATTACTGTGGTTTTTTTTATAAATAAAATAATTGTATAAGCATGTGCCGTTATTTATAGCTTATGAGCTCTATATTTAGATTTTGAATAATCAGTAAACCTCATATTACTTTACTAATTTGTGAGTTCTATTATTTCTCTAAGTGAAGAATAATATGGAGTTAGTTTCAAGAAAAAATGAGGAATATTTAGAGTTAATCATTAAATAATCCATACATAAATCAAATTAGCTTTGAATAAATTGTTATAAAGAAAAAAACTTTAAATAAATTATGTTAATAATATAATTTCATTACACATGGCTCTAAATTTTTTTAAAACAAACACATATACATTGCCAAAATGAGTTACAAATTTAATGGCTACAAATTTCGAGAGAAACGAAACTTTTGTTTCTCCAAGAACAATGTATACATAGATACAAAATTGTCCATTGAATTGATAAATAATAAAGTAGTAAATTTTTTTGAACCACAAATTCGTATGTTTTTACCATTATCTACACATAATACTACCTGATAGAATAGTACCCAAGGATGAGGTCCCTTTAGATCCAAGAACGAGGTCTCTTTGGATCTAAAGATGATGTCTCTGTGGATCCGAGGACGAGGTCCCCTAGACCCGAGGTCCCCAAGTACCCTAGGACGAGGTCCCCAAGTACCCTAGGACGAGGTCCCCAAGTACCCTAGGACGAGGTACCCAAGTACCCTAGAACGAGATACCCAAGTACCCAAAGACGAGGTAGCCCTTGAATCTAAGGATGAGGTACCCAAGTACTCGAGAACGAGGTACCCAAGTATCCGAGGACGAGGTACCCAAGTATCCGAGGACGAGGTACCCAAGTATCCGAGGACGAGGTACCCAAGTATCCGAAGACGAGGTCCCCAAGTATCGCAAGACGAGGTCCCCTTGGGCCCGAGGGCGAGGTACCAAAGAACCCAAGGACGAGACCCATCCTTAAACGCATGAAACCAAAGATGAGCTCAGTCCAAGCGTTGATCCATATATTAGAAGGCTATCCTCAATGAACCGAGACTGTGGGTTAGCGAACTTGATATTTTGTCGAAGTCCAAGAAGGGAAAAATTTATTCAGATAGAAGGAAAATCCATAGGCGGGAAAAGTCCCCACCTTTCTCAAACTCAGCTCCTAGATCGGGCTAACGGTGAACCACAAATTCATATGTTTTTAGGTTTATCTACACATAATACTACCTGATAGAATAGTACCCGAGGATGAGGTCTCTTTGGATTTGAGGACGAGGTCCCCGAGTACCCTAGGACGAGGTCTCCAAGTACCTTAAAGGACAAAGTGTCATCAATGATATTAAATGCACCTCCACTAATAAGGAATATTCGGGCTAATAGTGAACATATGAAGCCCATCAACAGATGAGTCAATCCAACTAACCATTTCAGGGTATCATCAAGAGTGTTTAATATGGGCGATCTAATGAGGGTTGAGATAATACCTTGGCAAGGACGAGGATAGGCTGTCCTGACACCACACATCATCACATGCCCCTATCAATCCGATAGGAAAGGCCCAAGGCCAGAGATTATTCCAAGACAACACCCCATTGGAGGTGGACTATGGTCCGTGCCCGAGGCAATGACATTCATTGAGATATGCAAAAAAAAAATTTAACAAACTCTTAACTTACTATCTACTTTGCTCTCATCTATCCTCACTGATTTAAGTTTCAGAAAGGTAAAAATGAGACTACCCGTCACATTGATCTCCTACTTTACCTTCTTCGCTGCAGATTTAGATAATAAAGTGTAGACATAATTGACGTGGTCTCACATATAAGATTTGACCGTCAACCTCCATAAGTATAATAAGAAATAAATAAAAGAACAAATTTGAAACTAGGAAATTTTTAGTTAAAAAAAACTGTTTTATCTGGAGATAATACGAAATATAAATTCCTAAATTTTAAACGTAATGGGACAAACCTTGGCATCGGGCATCGGGTCATGAACACGATATGGCACGCAATACAAAGAACTGGAGAGAGCCAACTGCCTAACTACGTCTAATCAATTTTTTTATAACATTTTTATTTTTGCAACTTTAAAAACACTAACATGTTACCGTTGTAAATAGGAACTCTTCTTTTACGTTTAAAGCTAATCACACAGAAATAAAATTGAAACAATTGCTTTCTTTAAGTTAAATCAGATTTGGATATTTCTTTGTCAGATGAACAATGCACACGATGCTAAATTAACTATCATTGGAGAGATTATTGAGAGGGTGGTCACTCTCTTGATAAGTGACACATATGTTATTTTATAATAATATTTAGAAATCAAATTATGGATGGTTCAATGTGTAAAATTGAAAAAATCACATTACGACCATCATTTCTAATATTTTTTTTTTCCTATATTGGGTGTTCTAATGTCAGCAATCCATGATCCTTTTATGATTTGATTGTAAGTTGATGAAAGATTTTATGTTCTTCATTTCTCTTTTTCTCTCTTCAATGTTTTTTATCAGAAATGTGTACAGACTATATATATGAGATGTAGATCATCTCTTATTCTTAGAACATGAGAGAATTATGTCTTTCTTCAAAACATCGACCGCAATTAAGGGAGCATAGTGTCACGAATATGTATCTCTATTCTTCCACTATAACAATAAATTTTGGTGTAAGACTAAGAGTAGCAATTAGAAAGTGAATAGTACTAACGTCGCTCCTTTCAATGCTAGAGCTTCAGTCTTTCCAAGAGCTATAACTACTCTATGCCAAAACTTAATTGTGTTGTTGATGCCCTATAGACTTATAGTAGAATCTTAGCTTCGGCCCAACGTGCAATTAGATTAATGCAAATGCAAATGGAAATGGAAATGGTTGTCTCATGACAATAAATCTTGTTAGAAATAGATAAAAAACCCAGCATACCTTTTTTAACATTGGGCTCTTCATTCGTGATATTTTACATCAACTAGTTTGCCAAAATTATAGAAAGATAAAAGAGATGGCTACATATGCTCTGATTCATTATTTTGATTTCAATCCAAGAGCACTACTAAAAATGTTTTAAAGAAGAGTTTTCAATAAATATGAAACTTCATATACTTTAAAGTTATTCATAAAATAGAACTAAAATAATTTTGTTTGAATTCCTGATACTCATTATGCCTAGAATTGAATATATCGAATATTCATCTTATCAATATTTTATATCAACGATGAGTTTTATTTCATGTTACCATGAAGTAGTCTAAGGACATGCTCTTGCTAAAGAAAATAATTAAAAAGGAAAAGGAATAGAAGCTAAAAATAAATAAAAAGGTAAGTGATTACATTTATTTAAGTTTGTATTTATTCGTTTAAATATGCGCCCTAGAATATTGAGAAACTTTGATGTGTGTATAAAAAGATTAAATTACAATCCTTTTATTAGAAAAGTATCGACACATTATAGAAGTTGAAAATGTGAAAGTATGTCGATAATATCCAAAATCAATAAAGAAAAAATTAGAATGTATCATTGACTTGTTTTTAGATCATTTGTTAATTTTAAAGTCCCAAAATCTAAGTAAGATTAGCTAGTGAGGCTAATTATTTAAAAAGTGAGTTTAATTATTTTTATTAATTTTTCTTAGTTTTTTTATCAAAATATTTTTTTTATGTTGATGCTAGTGGTAAGTAACTAATAATTGTCGCAAACTTTTTCAATAAATAGTATTTGGCTACTAAAATAGGTGAGGAGTAACTTTTCCTTATTATTAATTATGATATGGATGTGTGATTTACGGTTAATTTTTTTTATAAAAAGTGAATGATAATATGATAAATTTTATATTTTTTTAATAAATTATAATATTTTATTATTAGCGTTACTGTTATCTCGAGTAGTACACTTCACCTATGATCAAATTTAAATATTGTTATTTTTTAATATTTCAAGTACGAAAGAAATAGATTGGCCTAAGCACATTAACCTAGTTTTGAAAAAAGTACATTGATCTTGCCAACGAATAAAGCATTTTCAAATTATATAGCCGTTGGACGACAAAGCTATATTTGTTTTACTAAGTAAATCAATAGTGCATGTTACTTTAATTATCAAAAGAGGTTGTATTAGTCAACTTTGATAACGGCTCATATTCTCAATTACCTAAGGTTTATATTATTGCTATATTTCTCATGTCCAACCATTAATATGATAAAAAAACATTTAAAGAGTCCAAGCAAAAATACAAGATTCATTTTTTATATATACTAGTCAACTGTACGAGCGTTGAACGTATTGAAAAAATCAACAATAAATAATATGTACACAACTATCAGTAATAGAACTATACATAAAAATGTTTGATCACCTTCTAACTTATTATGTCAAATACTTAAAATTCAATCTATTAAATGTTGATGATATTTTTTGTTAAAGATTTTGTGTTGTTATAGAGAGTTAATAACTATTTTTAATTAATATCTCAGTTTGACATATTTTTAGATACTGTAATTTGGTTGTTGATCTTATTGTGAAGCTGACATCTATTTCGGTTCCTTGTCATATTTGATTTGATATATTTTCTCCTAGTGTTTTGATTTGGTGCTTATATTGACTCTTGTTCATTAATTTTTTTGCTACTATTTTGTTGATGAGTTTTATTCCCTAAAAAATGTAAAAATGATTTGAACTATTATTTTCACACTAAATTATTCACTTATATAATTCTCAGATGTAATTTGATATATTTAAACTAATTTATCTCTGATTTTTTTACAATTAATATATTTTTAATAATTACAATAGTAAATGTGATTTTAGTAGAGAAATTCATAAGAAGATGTATCAATTAAGAATAATATATAATAGTGAGGGCGTGTGTCAAAAAATGCTCTCTCCTCTTAGTCTCAATTAAGAATTATATATAATAGTGATTGAATGTGTCAAAAAATGCTTTTTGCTCTTAGCCTCATTTATATATACTATAAACTTAAAAATATAAAAAAAAATATTTGAAATATTAATTTCAATATCAAATGATTCATATCCAATTCTTTAATAAAATTTGATTAATTTAAATTAATTTATCTCTTAATTATTGACAACTAATATATTGTTAATAATTGACATGATAAATGTGATTTTGGTAGAAAGAATACCAGAAAATTTATCAATTTAGAATTACATATAATAGTAAGGGCAATTTGTGTACAAAAACTTTTCTTCCCCCTAAGTCCCATTTAGAAATAGTAGTGATAATGATTTTTTGTTTGGAAAAATTACATATATGGTCATTATAGTGTGGATCAAAATTCAATTTCATCACTATAGTTTCATTTTTCTCAATTACATCATTAAAAGATAACAAGGTGAAATTATTCTTTTTATTTTCCTTTCTTCTTCTTAATACGGGTTAAGGTGAAATTATTCTCTCTCTTCCTTGTCTTTTTATTTCTTCTTCTTAATTTGGGTTTTTGACATTATATTAAAATTTTCAAATTTTTCGTTATGAGTCTCATTATTTATGAAATATTATGTATTTCTTCATCACCATTCTTTTTATGAAATAGTTTCGTTCTGGGTTTGACCAACATCTTGTTGATCTAGAATTGCACAGTTGTAGTTGTAATAACGGGGACCTATTCGGTAATCATAAAAAGAACATAGATGAAGAAATCTAAAAAATTTCATAAATAATGAGACTCATAACGAGAAATCTGAAAAGTTAAAAAATTGAAAATAACGTAAAAAACCAAAATTAAGAAGAAGAAAGAAAAAAGAAAAGGAAGAGAGAAAATAATTTCACCGTAACCCGAATTAAGAAGAAGAAAGGAAAATATAAAGAATAATTTCACCTTGTTACCTTCTAGGAGATGATTAAGTAGAAGAAGGAGAAGTGAAAAAAAGAAGAATGAGGATAAAAGGAAGACATATGGTCCTATTGTAAATTTTAAAAAATTTAAGTGGAGAAAGGAAGATACAGAATTTATTTTATAATTTTTAAACAATTAAGGGGCGGTAATATGATATAAATATTTTAAATAAATATTTAATGTGCTTCAACTTTAAAACATGTGATTCACTGTGTAAATTTTTAAAAGTTAAAAGGGAAAAGGAAGACACATGGTTTTATTTTCTAATTTTTAAACAAGTTAGGAGAGAAAATATTATATAAATATTTTAAACAAATATATAATGTTTCACAATTTTAAAATATGAGGTCTACTTAGTAAGTTTTAAATATTAAGGGAGAAGAAAGGAAAATATTGGGTCCACTTTGATTTTTTTTTTCTTAAAACTTAAGGGAAGTGAACATGATATATAAATTTCAAACAAAAATCAAATTTGACACTTTGTTCACGTGGCAGACACATGTAAAAAATTGTCTGCCATGTCAGCAAACAGTTAGATTTTTTAAAGGAGTGTGGATCATAATGCGATTGAAATATTTTATAAACTTTGATGATATAATTAAAAAAAATGAAACTATAATATTGAAACTTGATCCAAACTATAGTGATTATATAATTCGAAAAAATGATCATAATAAAATCTAGAGTTTCTTTTTCTAAAACTACTTCTAGTTTACTTAAATACTATGTACATTATTCTACTTTGAATAATCACTCAAATCTTCCTTCATGTTAAGTTCGGTGATGAAAAACCCAAAATCATTAAATTTAGACTAATCCCGTTAAAAATAACAAATAATACCAAAATTACCCTTTGAAGACGTAAAAATGATTTGAGAAAATTATTTTGATACTTTCTGTAATTTACTTAAATGTTACGGATATCCTCTTTAATTTAGAAAAATGAAAAATATGTCCATTATGTTATGATGACAAGATCAAAATAATTTTCAGGCCCAACCAAATTTAAACCCAAAACGTAATAACTAATCCGATAAGAATTTTGACCCAGAATCTAACTCGGGTAAAAATAAAACTTGTTATATTTCTCAGTTGATCTCTAAGAAAACACCCCTTGTTTGGCAGTTTTGGATTCACCATCAACATCCTCTGTCCTTCTCTTTCCTACACCATCATGCTCTGTCCTACTACATCGTCCTTCCTCCTCCGGCGGTAAGCGCTAAATTCTTTCCCACTTTGATTCAATAAATTTCTATGGTTGACGGTTAATAAACATCCACTTGATTCAACAAGTTTCTGTCAATGAACCTATATGGTATTATTTCTACACAATCTCCCTTCCACCGTTAGCTCCCTTAATTGATTTCCATGATCCATCACCCAAGCCTTTAGTTGAACTATTTAGCTGAACTAAAAAGAGGAAGGAAATAAGTATAGTTTATTTTCTTCCAAACAATCAATCAATTACTAATAAAAAAACTAATTAATCAAATTAAAAGATAAAAAAACTAATTAATCAAATTAAAAGTGAAGAACGATAACTAGTCTTTTGAACATGGAGTGTCAAAGAAACAAACTAGTGAGGTGGCACGTGCCTAGATCTTAATATTTTTACTATGATACCAACTAATTCTATGTTTTCGTATCATTAAAAAAAACTACATGAGATGTCAAAGAAATATTTCCTAAAATCTAACATGACTTTTGAACATAGATCTAAAGTCAAGGGAGGGATATGAACTATAATTTGGAGGCGAGGTTTATATGATTGATCTTTTGGCTCAAAATGCAAAAAAAAATCTCAGATCTTTACAATCACACCCTCTGCCTATTTTCTTTTGCATAAAATATCTCCTAAGTATTGTTAGAAAATTAGTGACATGGCAAGTGCCTAGATCTTAATATCGTTGGTTTATGTGGCAATAATGCACAATAAATTATGCTTCAAACGTTGTTAAGCATATTTACTTGTGTGGTTATGTTAGAATTGTGCCCTAAAGCATGAGAATTCTATGTAATTTTGACGATTTATTTTATGAAGAATTAATTAATTTTTAAAATTCTTATATGTAACATGTGAACATTTTTTGTATAAGGTCCACAAGCATTTAGTACTTAATTTTTATACTATGAAGTTTAGCTCATAGACACAAGGTATAAACCGAGACTTATTTATGACTAGTAAATATTTAATTTCACAGTTAGTGAAGCTGGACACTTTACTAAGAAAAGACTGTAATAGATTAATTCTATTATATAGAGTGCTTATCTTAGTCGCTAGGTGGAGTAATTAATTAATGTGCTAGTACATTAGAATGCATTAAAAAGGCTGATAAATTTAATCTCAGTCAAGTATTGTAAAATGAAATACTCATTGTTATTATGTTATAAGTGCTCTCAATCTTGATATAGTTATCATATCATATTTAATGACTTAGTTATTTAAATTTATTAATAATGAGACTCTTTGAGTCAATATATTCTGTAGGCTAGATGACCAAATTATTGGATAGTGAGTCTATAGATTCTCAATAGTAAAATCCATAGACACTTTTAATTAAGTGACATAGTATCTCTTAGGTAATTCATATATGTGATCACAGTAAATTAAACGCTTAGTATCTCTGATGGAGTACTAGAGATTTGATAATTTTATTTGAGGTATCAAATATGAAAATTATGATAGTTGATCGATATATTGAATTTGAAACCTAGTTATACTAAAAATGTATAAATATTAGGCTGATAGTATATTAAGGGGCATAACATAATGAATAATACGTTAATGGTAGTTACATCGAGTAACATAAAATATACTTGGAGTTTAATTACGATTTATTAGTGGAGTTAGTCGTTAATAAAAACTTGGTTATGTGTGTCTCAGTAGAATTATTAGTTATGTTGCTAAAAATATTTTTATTCTTATGATCTCATTGCTCACCTTAGATTTGTGTTACATTGTGACTGAAGTTTAATCAATTAGTGGTGTAACGTGGATATCCTATAGTCAACCAAGTGATTTAAAGAACTAGCTCAATTTTATTATTTTATAAAAGACAGATTAATTAAAATTAATTAATTGAATTAAAAAATAAAGGACGGGTAGGAAAAAGATGAAATCATTAAGTTTTGATTCCGTTCGATTTTAGGCCGAAATAATTAAGTTTCACTTGGAATGGACGAAACAGACGAAACATCATGTTGAGCATTCACTACTACGACTTCACTTTTTGACGACGCGCGGTAAAAAAGAGACATGAAAGATAATAAGATCCTCATTTTACATGATATGAAACACAAAAATGACGAGACTTTACAGCCCCATCGTAACTAAGACGACGAGGTCATTAGACCCCGTCATTTTGCTCTTTAATTATAACAATAAAACATGATCGGCCTCGACTCCCCGTCGTATTGTATGTATAGTAAAGGAAATAAAACGACGGGGCCTCAACTCCCCGTCATTTTTGCAAACAAGTACTTTACTTTCACTCCCGCTCTCCTTCTCATTTAATTCTCTCTCTCTTCTGCGCCCTAGCCTCTTCTTCATCTCCAACCTCATGTCTGCAGCCTCGTCGTGATTACATGCCGACTCTCACCTCAAAGGTTCACCCTCTCTCTCTCTGAGTTTTGATTTGGTATTAGGGCTCGCCCTCTCCTTTTTAACTGTCGTGGTATCATGTGCTACTGCTCTCATGCTTGTACATATTATACCTGATTTAATGAGTGTCAAAACCAGGGAGTTGTTTAGAGCTCGATAGAGAATTGGGTCTCACTCGCACGCAGAAAGAAACATGTAGACATGTCCGGATGCTTACTCATGAGATTAGGAGCACTCTTGATAGACATACTATACTGAAAACCACTCTTATAGAGCTGGGAAGAATGTTGGTATTAGAAGAATGTGCACTTTAGATGCCAACTCGTACTGGGTTGGAGCTTCAACTTTCCTTCACGCTTCGTCAGTAAAATCTAGTGGGATATACTGTTCCCAGTCATCTTCCCGTGATCAATCAAGTCTTTAGCACCAATCATGCAGTAAAAATATCACCAAGCTCCCCTGTGGCTAGACTGAGACCTATTGCAGGAAAATACATGGCTGGAGAGGTTGTCGCTGTTCGTGTCCCTCTCCTGCATCTCTCTAATTTCCAAATTAATGACTGGCCAGAGCTTTCTACAAAATGATATGCTCTGATGGTTTTGATGTGAAGATGAAGATGAAAATTTAATGCACTTCACAAAGAAGTTTCAAAAGTTATATACTAAGATAAGATGCACTTTAAAGAAGAAACCTAAGGAAAAGAGAAGCATGACTGTAAATGAACATAAAAATGTATATATGTTCATAATGATAGACGTAGACAAAGTTGGTGAGCTCAACCTTGATAATAATCTTGACTTTCGAGAAATCATATGAATTTATTTATATTTATTAATTTTTGTATACATTTTGAAAAATGAAATCTTTTTATTTAAAAGATGTATACATTGAGAGGGGGGTTGTAAAAAAAATTAATTCATTTTGATGATTTTAGAGGAGGATAATTAATGGGCAAGGAGGATAATTTTTTATTCATATTAAAAATTGTGAAAGCGGGAGTATTTTTATTCAGATGACATGTTTAATTCTTTTCTATGATTTCAAAGAGGGAGAAATATTGTTAATTGTAAAAGGGAGAGAATTTTAAAAATATTAAATTTTAGAAATTATCATATGCGTATGAGAAGTTTATAGCTAGTATGTTTTTGTAATCAATTGTTTGTTATCATAAAAAGGGAGAGATTGTTGACCCTAGTCAAGTTGATAATTTTGATGATGAAAAATAATATATGGATTAATATTTTAATCAAGAGTGCGTGATTTTGTTATGAACAAATAATACAAAGGCATGGAAATTGGGTATCCCGATGACAATTATTTTATTTCTATGTAATTTTTATGTTTAGGAGCTCATTCATTTTATTTGTTTTTTAATATCTCAAAAGGATACCCAACCTAGGTAGATTTATCCTCATTTCATAAGATGCTACCATATCCCCATACCCAAACATTAAAATTGATTTTTTTTGTCAAATACTCAATTGAGGCTAACCTATATTTTAACAAGACTGACCCATGCTCCATTTCAAAAAGAAAATGTATAGACATGAACCCGGATGAACCTAGACGTGAGATTGCACTGGACAAGTCTAACATGTCTTTTAGAGGGGTCTGACCTCTCTTGGACAAATCTAACCTGACTAGGAAAATACGTCAAACATTTCCTTATTTTATGCGGAGACTAACCTAAGCTAGATAAAGGGTCAGATCCTTCTTGGTCTTGTTCACGCCTATATAAAGCCATCCCTTCATCATTCTTTACACACACTTCAAGCTAATTCAAGCTATTATCTCCTATAACTCTCTTTATCTTTTCTCCTCCTTAGAAAATATTTTTTAGCCTTAATCTGCAAATATCTTAGAGTGAAGGAGATTATTTTTTTGAGCATATACGAGAGATTCTACTCTTAAGAAAATACTATTTATAGGAGATTTGTGGAACTCGACGAGCTTCATTATCAAGGTCTGATTGGTACCGCAAACCAATAGTGATTGTAAAAGGTTTGGTTTTCACCCTTAAGAAGATCGTGAGGGAAAAATCTTCAAGGGGGATCCTTGGAGCGTGGACGTAGGGATAGGTTAATCTGAATCACGTAAAAATACTGTGTGTCGTATCTCTCTCTTCTCTACTCTCTTTATATTTACGTGCATTATATTTTCAGTATTTAATTTCTCGTACGTTTAGTTCTCGCACTTTAATATTCCACATTTATTATAATTGCTTGATTGTTTATTTATACGAGTGATTCTACTCTTGAGAGAATACTATTTGTAAGAGATTTGTGGATTTCGACGAGTTTCATTGTCAAGGTCTGATTGGTACTACAAATCAGTAGTGATTGTAAAAGGTTTGGTTTTCACTTTTAAGAAGATCGTAAGGGAAAAATCTTCAAGGGGGGATCCTTGGAGCGTGGACGTAGGGATAGGTTTTTCTTAATCACGTAAAATATTGTGTGTTGTATCTCTCTCTTCTCTACTCTCTTTATATTTACGTGCGTTATATTTTAGTATTTAATTTCTCGCACGTTTAGTTCTCGCACTTTAATATTCCGCATTTATTATAATTGCTTGATTGTTTATTTATAGCAATTAATATTTATTTCAAGCAATTTGATTTTCAAGTTTTAAATCTTCATTTTTTTACTTTTTCCTTAATAGAGGAGTGGAGTGCCTTATCGATGCTACAGTTGGGTGTCACCATGTTTATGTCAGCGTCCTTATGACTTAGATAACAAGTGACATAAACTTTAGGACACCCACTTCCTCATGTTCACATTCACATTATAAATTATGTTCATGTTCATGTTCAAGTGTGAAACAGTTCTAGTTAGGTTGTTAATTGGGGATATATAATAAGTTCAAGATAGATATTAACCACGAATTATTGTCAATTTAGACATTATTCAAGTACTTTACATAAATTCTTTTATGATTAAGTCATCAAGCGAGTTTGTTAAATTTTAATTGCATGTTTATTCATTTCTATTCGTGACATGTGATTCTCATCAGCGTGTAAGTTTATTTAGTGCGTATTTATTATTCACTCCCCCAAAGATGGTTATGTTGTACGTGATGATGAGTAACATGAGTGAAATATTGCCATAGTCAGCTAACCTAGTAGTAGAATCTAGAAATTTTTAGTTTATGAATAGCTATAAGACCTTGGAAAAGGATTTTGTTAAGCTATCAATAGTTTATAAAATATTGCTTTTGCTAATTAATGTTAAAAGTTCTCTATTAGGGTAAAATTAAGATTTTCAATTTAAGAATTTTCTCAAATTAGAGTTTCAATTGAGTTTGAGATTATGAATTATGAAATTACATGCATATTTAACCCTCGGGGATCAGTCATTATATTCTCATTAGGCGAGATTGGCTTTGAGCGTGGATTCTGCCACTCCCTCCTCAGGCATAATGCGTGGTTTTGAAGATCAAGCAAAGACTTAGATGTTGGTATCACACAAAAGCTATTTTGTGGTTTCCTTGAGTTTTGTTATCTCTTATTGAAGCCAGACCTAAATTCCATCTGAATTAGAGTCTGAAGTTAGGGAAGAGGTAGGATGTAGCTTAGTAATCCTGTCATAACCCCATCGACATGTCCTGTGCTTAATTATTTATGGGCATTTTCATTGTTCAAGAAGTAGGGGGTCTGAATGTGACATCACTTGGGTATAGTTACATGTGTGATCTAGTCTCAATAAATGACACATATGGTCTGAGAACGTGGAGATTGAGATCTAAAAGATAAAGATGAGCATGTTGAGCCAGCCTGTAAAAGGTGACAAATACCAAGTCTAGTAAGTGGTGAAATAGAAAATGAATCTAAATATGCCAAAAAGTGATGGGGAATGCCTCTATTTATAGAGAAGCTTCCAGGCGGGTTCTACTCCAACTAATCACTTGACGAATTTATAGTGGACCCTATGTAATGACATCACAACAAGCTTGTTGAGGTGTTAACATTCAGTCATTACTTATTATAACCATAGTCACATGAGTCTGGGTATCTATGAAAAAGATTATCATGCACGCTACCTTTTACAATATTTCATGTGTCACGTGCAGTGACCGCGGATCTAAGAAAGAAGAATACGAAGAGCGTTGCATATTGGCAAGATTTTTGTGTGGGACCCCCCGTAAGGGGCGTCCTAACAACTAGGTCACTTCCCACAATAGGAAGATGACACATCCACGACCCTCCCAAGGCCATATTGGCATAGGGATGCCATTTCCAACACAACGTAACCTCATCTCAATCCTACCAAACCACATCCCCTAGAAATGTTCCCAAGCAAGGGACATACTTAAGTATTTGTCACTTGACTTAGTGATTACAAGGATATGAACGAATATATATGGAAAATAATAATACAGGATATATTTTATGTCAGTCAATCGCTGACGTGGATTGATCAATTATGTTGAAAGATCAAAGCTAAAACTAGATAGTATTCCATAGGTGCAACATATACCACAGTGGTGAGTCAAAGTTATGACGATCAACCATCATATACATTTAGCCCCTATACCAGTTTGATGTGGAACATATAACTTGTACACAAATTATGTCATATGGCATTTGAGTGTGTAATTCAACAGTGGAACTTCAATCTAATTTTATCTTGTACTTTCATTCACAACAAATAAATATTTTCTGCTCTCCATTGTGTGTTGCCATGAATCCCCCACTTTATATTTTGCTATATTTCTCTTGCATTTTTCAAACCGCCAGTTTCATACTGTGTCGTAATTGTAAAAATCGTTGAATTTACCAGGAATGTAGTACTATTGTTGTAAGGATTCAACATAATTGTCTACATAACATATGGTTTTCAATTGTGAGTTCATAATTGGCAATTCAACATTTATTTTTTGAGGGGGTCGTTGCAACATCAATTTTTTTTGTGTAAAATGGGGTCTACTTCCAAGAGAAATGAGCCAAGAAGCAGAACTCTACGCCTCACAAACTAGGCCATTTTTTTGGCCAAATTATGTCGTTAGACCTTTAAGTACGCATTTTTACCGTTTTAGGAATGTTTTGTTTCGTCCATAACCTTTGGTAGAAAACTTTGATCTTCGCACCGTCAGTGGTGTTGCAATCCTAGTAGTCATTAGTTTATTCCTATACCTTTATATCAGAACTTTTTTTTTCTGGAATAGTTCTTGTATTTTCACGTTTCTACTAGACTTCAAGAGATGACATTTTTTCAGTCCCTTAGTATGTTTCAACAATACAGACTCTATTATTGCGTTGGAGTAGATATACTTTCATCACTGCTTGAAGTGAGTTTACACCTACCCTCGAGGGTGTATACTTTATGTTGTGCCTTCCTTTCTTCGTAGATCACAATGTTACAACGACTAAGCTCGAGCCCAATGTCAAACTCATAATGGACATGTTACACGTCGATCATTCCAGAGCTCACAAGAATTCTTCTACAGGAAAAAGGCATTAATAAAAGAGAAAATATTTCTAAGTGGTCGTGTCATTTCTTCAAAGATGTCAACACTTCTACTAAGGAAATGACAAGCAACATGAGTCAAAGCAAGGCCTAGACTCTGACGATAAAAAGGTAGAATTAGTTGCTTTCATTGCATTGTGGCTATCACGATACATATTTCAAAGTAATGTAACTGCATGTTCTTTCTTAATTTTTTGTGGGCATAGTTTCAAATATAGAATGGATGAAGCATAGTCATCATCATCTTTGTAGTACCCTCGCTCCAACAGTGTTCACAGTCACAAGCTGTGCCGGCCATTATTGTGGGTGATAAAAACCATTGGGCTGAAGCTCAACATCTAATAAGACTTGTGAGTAAGGCCCAATACTTCTCCTTCAATAGAAGGTCCATATTAAGTCAAAACCAAGTGTGCTTCCTCTAACATCTTTACTATTGAGTCCATCATGATGGTCAATGTCCCTTCTACGACTGAGTCCACCATGGTGGGTGAGGTCCTCTCTACGAACGAGTCCATCGTGATTGTCGAGGTCTCCTCTATGACTAAAACCACTGGGATGGTCGAGGTACCCTAATCACCTCTACAGTCGAGGTCACCTAGTCTCCTTTTGCAAACCTACATGATCGAGGCCACGACGACAGTCATGGTTCTACCTGCACTCTTACGACCGAGGTTACGAAGATGGTCGAGGTCCTCCATTGCTTGCGGTCGAGGTCCTCCATTGCTTGCGGTCGAGGTCCTCCATTGCTTGCGGTCGAGGCTACCCGAGATAGTCGAGACCCACCCTCTAACACGACGTGAATATGATAATGAGTCATACAAAGAAAGAACATTTGCACAACACCCCTATAAGGTAAACTCTAAAGGCCATTTAAGGGCATAAAATCATAACAAGAATCTACTACTTTGAAGGATATTCTCCATAAATATCTTCATTCCTTATAGGAATAAAGGGGAAGATACATCGAACAAGGATAATTGATTATTAGAGAATCGTTATAAATAGATGGTGACGTTCATTCAAACGGTATGCATTATTTCTTATCCCAATTCATTCTCTAAAAAATATTCAACTGACTTGATCATTAGAGTGTATTAGGCTGGACACCACACTGGTGTCAAGATAATTCTTCGCCAGTCATTCTTTCTAACAAGATTGTGAGTTCATCATCTTACGATGCGTGGCATCTCAATCGACGTAGATTTTCACCATCTACAGCTATGGTGGGGACAAGTAGTGGTACTAGTAGCCAGATGCTCCATAACAGAAATCTGATTGACTGAAAATCAAGCAAGAGAGAGAGAGAGAGAACTATTAGAGGTTCGACATTAACACCATAGAAGCCAAAATTAAATTTTGGAGCTCGTTGTGGCTGAAATGAAGCGTTGTTAACCTACTACCTCTAGTGGCGACTTCTATTTTTTTGAAATTATTGTACGAAAGAGTGAGTTATTGTAAAGGAGAGTGATCAATAGAACATGGAGAATATGGCCACTAAGTTGTTGTGATTCATATCGAGAGAATGAGTGAGTATCCAAGGTCGCTGCAAAGTTAAGAGATAATTTTAAAAAGTACATAAAAGAAGGACTTTTGACATATATGACCTCATTATAGAACTTATAGGTATAAATGACCCCTAGATAATAATAGCCGTAAAAATGACCCACAACTTGATATATCCCACTAACCGAAATAGTAAATAACCAAAATAGCCTTCTATTTAATAATAGACAAAAATACCTAGTACTCACTCCATCACTCTCTGAGTTACTCTCTCCTTCGCGACACCCACCGAGAAACCTCCATATGTATGTTGCCATTTTAAAATTGATCATCGAGTCAGGTCTCGCAATCAGCCACAACCACCATCATCTTTATTCCTGATAAAAAATAACTTCCATCAAATGTTCATCTGAAAAGTTTCTGAAAATTACATGCCCTATAAAAGCTTAATATGAAATTCGTGTACATTCATTAAATTGGATCTTTGAATGTCCAGATTTACTTGTATTTGACAAAATATTTTGAATTGGAAATGCATGAATTGATTTGGACTGATTAATAGTATAGGGTAGTTGATTTAGCACTACTTATTAATAATTGATCGAGGCCGAATGTACAGGAAATGTACAGGGTAGTTGTCCTTGACCCTGATCCAATCTTCCACCATGTCAAAGAACCAGTTTGCTACGCTTTCAATATTTTGCAATATTCAGTTTATTCACTGGTTATATTTGCGTTTTTTTTGCTGCCGATGTTGGATTTAGGTGAAATTTAAGTTTGATTTAGGTGAAACCAATTTATTCACTGGTTGTTGATTTTAATGGTCACTATGTTTCGTCTGGTTTCTTTATCACTGTTTTTTTTACCAGAAGAGTTTTTCTTTCACCTCTTTGCGTCAGAAGAGTTTTTCATCTAAAATATTTGCAGTACTCATAAATAAATAGGAGTGTTCATGATTCGATTCGGTCAGATTTTTGGTGAAAAGTCAAACTGAACCGAAACTTCGGTTTGACAATAATACTGAACTAAACCGAACCGTTCATGACAAGAGAACCGAATCGAACTGAACCGTGAGTTTCGAGTCGACGGGTCGGTTCTCCGATTCGTTATTATTAATTAAAAAAATTAAAATAATTTCCAAGTAATACTATTGGAAAATAATAAATATCAAAGTTTTACTTTTGGTTCAGTTCGGTTCGGTTCAGTTTGATAAGAAATTATATACAAATTAAAAAAATAATAGAAATTTAAAGTTTCGGTTCGGTTTGAAAACCACCGAAATTTCGAATCAAACTGAAACTTTAATTCTCTAATTTTCTCGAACCGAATCGAACTGAAGGTATAAAAAGAACTTATCGAACTGAAGGTATATAAAGATCTGATCGAACTGAAGGTATAAAAACTTCAGTTTGGTTCAGTACAAAAATGTTCACCCCTACTCTCAGAATTGTATTTTGTTAAATTGTCACGACTTTTCTTGACGTTTTTTATAAGTTTGTTGCTATTTTTAACCGGTCTCATGAATTTTGTTTTTGTATACGATTTTTGCCGATTCAATGCTTATAGACATTATATTTGATTTTGCTGAATTGTCATGATTTTTCTTGACTTTTAAATAAAGTTGTTGCTAATTTTCTACCGATCTCATGAATTGTGTATATGATTTTTCTGATTTTTGCTGAAATGATGGTCGTTGTGTTTTTATTTTCTAGATATAAACTAGTTGATAATTAATTTGATAATAAACATATTAGCCATATCATAGATTAGACATAAAAATGCCCCAAGGGAAAAAAATAAGAGAGGTTCTATCTTCATCTTTGAAAATAATGAGAATAAATGAAAAATAAAGTCTATCATATGTAAGTAAATAACATTTGTTGTTTTTGACGTGCAGCCTGCTTATAAGTACAATTATGTCTACTTGTAAATATGATTTTCACATTTATAAATAATTTTTTTAGTTAAGAAAACTAAACAATGTTAAATATGTATTTTTAATCAGGTTGAAAGTGAAGAATAGAAGAATGAAACGAAGATGAAAATGAACAAAGGAACAAGGCTCAGTTGTCAATTCTGTTCCGTTCTGGTCAGAATGTTCTATTCCGGGACTGGAACGGAACGGAATATGGGTGGTAAAATTTCGTCCAAAAATTCTGTCAATTCTAACCGGAATACGCTCATTGCGCCCGGAATTGACGAAATGGCAAATAGGCCAAAACATGCTCTTATTTTTAAAACTATACAAAATATAAATGGAAACAATTATATATAATATCATTGCAACAACCCATGTAGTTATAGACCTTAGAATCAAATATTCCCCTCCCAGGTTTGAATATCATCATTTGCATTCTATATTTTTACTTTATTTTTGTTCAATAATAATTTCTTAATTTAATAGAACTAATTTTTCTTCTATAATTGGTTTAATTTATTTCTATAATTATTTTATAGAATAATTAACTTATTTAGATTAAATGTATGATTAATTTATATTATAAATTTAAGTAAATGAGTGATTTTTAAATTAAATAAGTGACTTCTTTAGATTAATTTGATTACCTATATATCGATTTATTATTTTTTTCACGTGAAAGATTATGCTCATGCTTTTAAATAAATTGAAATACTTGGAATAAACTATGAGTTCTCAAAATAAATAATTTTTTAATAAGAATTATGTGTATTTTTTTTATAAGTCATGATTTACTTTTCGTTATTTATAAATTTTATAATATTATTTTTACATGTCCGAAATTTTTCTCTAAAACAGAATACCGGAACATCGAAATATCTGAAACATTCTGTTTTTTTCTTAAACCGAAACGATTACCGAAATGAAATTGACTACTATGGAACAAAAAACCAAAATCAAGAAAATCATGGGATGGCTACAGAAGATGAAGTACATATCTAATTATAGAAATCACGGATGTAGTTTTGAATGTACAACATACATTTTTTTAAACTGCTATGTTTTTGCTGGAATTATGTTGGTCTGAATTTATTCATTGAATTGAAGTTGTTGTAACTAATGTTCTATTATTTAGAAAATTATAGCAATAGAAGTCGTTGATTCAAAAAGAAAAATGAACATCATTGAATATATTCATATTAGTTGTAATTACTTATGTTCTAATTTTTACTTAGACTCATGGAATACAGTTTGTACTAATTAAACAAGCATTCATATGATTCAGAGTTGATTGTTTACAATAGTAGAACTAATATTCGTCACAGTATATTGCGATTGCAGACTCCATAGATTAATAATATGTTTACAACTTATTAACCACATATTCTTTTACTTAATATCAACAAGACAGTATAAAAAATTAATTGTTCCACGAAATAATTTTTTTCATTTCAGAACAAAATAGAAAATCGAAACACGAGATTATCAATGTTAGAACTAATATTCATCAAAGTATGTTGCATCCATAGAATCCATAGGTTAATAATAATATATAACTTGTAACATATTACTAACTACACCATTTTTGTTGATCTACGTCTAAAAAGCAATATGTATTTTAGTGTTCCACTAAGTAATATTTTTCTATTTTCAGAACAATACAGAAAATTGTTGTTGAACAAGATTATCAATGAGAAAAACTAGTAGCTAAATTCTTGGATTTCTTACACATCTAATTATTGTGACCAAAATGACTACACGAACTACATTTCACCTTATACTTTTCGCCAGCAGCTGGAAGCCTCCTTCGTTTAGGCTCCAGCTTGACGCCTAACTCTATAGGTTAATAGTATGTTTACAACACTGTCGGAGTAGATGGTGAAATTAAAACTAATATGCAATTTATGACTCAATAATTATCATATTGCATGATTAATAGTTTGGCAAAATTGTCTGCACTTCTAACATGAGAAATTACCACATGCGAGTTCTCATGCATTTGGCTACTAAAACATCTTAATTGGTTGAATCGATTAGTATGCATTATGAACTCTTAAATACCCAACACTTTTCTCAGATCCATGAAATACAATTAACCTTTTTTTTTTGTCTTCAATTGATAAGGTTTTGTCTCTATGGTGCTAGCGAGATAAAAATAAGAACGTTTGTGACTTTATTTGTCTCCCTAAAAACATAAATAAGAACATACAACTGGCAGGCAAAATTTATTTACATCAACAAAAATTTGCAGAACGTTACAAAAATTTAATGACCGGGCATAAATTGTTGTGTTGAAGAATCAAATCTTGATCGACTATGTAATGTAGCAATGAAATCAATTCCATCCAACTGATCAGTTTGCCATTCGAGGAAAGAAATCTTCCCTGCAAATTCTTGAGAATCGTTTGAGGAAGAAGGGTTGTTTGTATGCGATTAGGTAGGGGACCGTTTAGAGCTATTTTTAACAACGATATCAAGAAATTATCTCCAGATCAGAATGCCATGGAGAAAGAAAAGCTTTGGATGAGCTGCTGAACACGGTTGGGGTTGGGGAAGAAGGTGGGTTAGTCTACTATTATTAGGTAGGAGAACTAAAGAAACTGTTTCAAAACAACTATGGGGTAAAATAGTAATTCTCTAACAAACATAAAACTTTTTAAACTTAAAAATTATCGTTCTTATATATAAACAATATGAGAGTCATTCTTACATATAAAACTAAAAAAAATCATTCACTACGATTTCTCAAAAACAAAACAACTGAAATGTTAATGGGCCATATGGTTATTTTTGTAAATGTCTTTTATAGTAATCTTCATAAATAGGTAACTTTAAAATCATAAAAAATGGCTACAAGTATAAGAAAAAAAAAATAATGTACTGACATGATTTTTGAGAAAGTCAGACATTCACACGCAAGAAAAAGTTTCCCCATACGCACCACTTAGTAGTTTATGTAATATATAGAGTATGTATTATAAATACCTATGTGATTTTCACAGTATATTTTATATATACAATATATATTATATAAACTTTGTGGATAAAAATTTAAAATTTCACTGGCGCGCGGGGGGAACGTGTTGCCAAAATTTTGTTTATTTTTTTAAATTAAGGTGGCTATTTTTTTTTATCTTTGACTATTTTTTATTTTTTTTCTTAAAAATACCATATTCATAATATTCACTCTTTTTCAAGTCGTCCATTTGCCTACACAAATGGCCCAAAGCGGGCCATCTGTGTATTTCTCCCTACTTTAAAGTTAATGAAATTAGTTGGCTTTGGATATCCTAAAAAGATGTTTACCCTTGGCTTGCTCCTCCTTAAATCTCAAAAAATCCAAATAAAAAATTCTCTCTACGCGACCCTCTCGATCTCAAGATAAGAAGTTAAATCATTTTGGCTAAGAAGTCAGAGTTGTTATTTTAGCTAATGAAAGAGAGAATTTTGTTTCTGAACGAATCAGGAAACATTATAAACAACATTATCCTTCTTCATAGCTCATACCTAATTAGCCAATAAACAAACTCTCCAACGTGGAGGAAATTTCTGTAAAAATTTATGTCTTCGAACTAAGATAAACTCCATAACTATGCCATTGAAGGATTGAAATGCGTAGTGCATAAAGATTGAAGACATTGATTTTCTCAAATTTCTACCAACAGGCACTAGCCTCATCCCCTACTCCACCCCTTCACTAGACATGACAAACCCTCACAAATATTGAGTAGGGACATGGGTTGCGCAGGACTCAAGCTGCATAGAGTGGAGCAGGATGAATCAAGATGAAATGCGAGAGTGTGAGAAAGAAAACAAAGAAAGGGACTGAGTGGGAAAAGGGCTTGCATGAACTCAAGTAGTCTCTTCAGGTTTGGGGGAGGAGAAAATGACAACGTTAGTGATGGTATCCTTGAATTCAATGACATGGTTGTGTCAGGTTGGCATGGTATAGAGAGAGAGAGAGGGAGAGAGGGAGAGAGGGAGAGAGGGAGAGAGGGAGAGAGAGAGGGGTTTAGAGAGTTTCTTATTGTTAATCTGTAGTATATTAAAAGTTGGAAGATAATGAGGATCATTTTTAAATAATATTATCCACTCTTTATTTTTACAATTTCAAAAATATTAATTTAGAATATTAATGATGCATTATCATTGATTGTTTATTTTATTTCTCATGATAGTTCATATCTTAAGGAAGATTTTTACTTTTTTGTTACTTTGAAATTAATATTTAGACAAGATTAAAATTTAAGTTATTTTATTGTTGAAGAAATATGAGAAAATTTCAATTAAATCAACAACACAAAACATGTTTGTAGTTCATTTTTCACATAAAAAATAAACAAAAAATAGTATACTAAGAAAAATAAAAAAAATGTTTCTTAGAGTTGCGCATGTGTTCTTAATTTAATTAAGTTGATTGAAGAAATTTCGGTGGACAAGACTTATGAGAATTATAATAATGATAATTATGATTTTTCATTTTTCTATTCAAATGGATACATAATATATCAGAAACAATCAGATGATGAGTTCAAGAACAATAAAGTATATATCATATGCATCTCACATTTATAACATAACTAGTATTAGTAAAGGACGAACGAGCCAAGGGTGAACACGTAATTAGCATGCCCAAAACCAATAAATTTCATTAGCTGTAAAGGAGGGGATTGGGGGGAGGGGGGAGAAAGAATGGGATGAGGATAAGGAGGACCAGAAGAAGAAGAGGAAGGATGATGAGGAAGCTGAGGATGTGGAGGAGGAGGAGGAGGAGCAGGAGTAGGAGGAGTAGGAGGAGGTGAAAATGAAGAAGAAGGAAGAGGAAGAAGAGGAGGAGGAGGAGGAGGAGAGAGGAGGGAGGAGAAGAAGAAAGAGAATGAGGAGAAGGAGGAACACGAGAAGAAGAATGAGAAGGAGAATAATTAGAAGAAAAGGAAGGAGGAGGAGAAGGAGGGGCAGGAGGAGGATGAGAACGTTAGAAGAAGAAGAAGAAGAAGAAGAAGAAGAAGAAGAAGAAGAAGAAGAAGAAGAAGAAGAAGAAGAAGAACTGGTAAAAGTAAAAGTAGAAGAAGGAGGAGGAGGAGGAGGAAGATGAGTTAGTAGAAGAAGAAGGAGTTAGAAGAAGAAAACAAAGTAGAAGAGGGGGAGGATGAGAAGGAGAAGGAAGAGGAAGAAGACAAAGAGGAGGAGGAAGAAGAAAAAGATGAAGAGGAATAGGAAGAAGAAAAAGAACAAGAACAAGAGGAAGAAGAAGGAAGAAGAAGATGAAGAAGAAGGAGGAGGAGGAGGAGGAGGAGGAG
>QANY01005223.1:265995-433043 GCA_003255025.1 Datisca glomerata | reverse complement strand
GGGGGGGGGGGGGGCTCTTTCAGGGGCCTTTACCTTTGTTCGCTCTCCAGCGACCTTATTCTCCTCCTCTGTCCTCTTGGGATGACCCTAATCAGAACCTTACAAAATGGGAGCACTTGGCCTTGTGAAGCTTAGTTTCGCTTTGGTCCCGGTTTCTTCGAGGGTGACGGTTCATCCAAGTTAGGGAGTCACCTTACTTTCTGTGAGTGCGTGGCAACTCTGCCAGTGAGCCTTTGAGTCATGGGGGAGGAGCATTCCCGTGCAAGAGACCGGCGTGATTTGAACGGTATCCGACATGCCTTTCCTCCTTCATCGTATAACCATTATGACGGCAGAAGGTCCTTCCTTTGCCGAGGATAGAGGTGAGTCCTCCCTCTCGTCCCAATCTTTGTCGGCGTAGGGTGCCAAACTCATCCTCTATTTGCGAAAGAGAAAGTGTTTTAAATGCTTTAAACAGGAACGACTTTACAGTCATCCCCACAGCCGGCGCCAACTGTTTTAGGCAAAAACTTCACAGTACGCATGCATTTCTCCCTTGCTAAGTGTGGACGTCCTCCCGACTGAGGGATCTGCAATGGTGGAGTTGCGTGTGTTCTCCTTTCTAGTAGGAGCTCTCATGACTTCAATATCTCAACACTGATGTGGTATGCAATCTCTCCTCCATGTAGAGATCCTCTCAGCCTGAAATCTACACAACATAGACAAGAAACTCTAAAGACAAAGAGAACTGGGGGTGGTTTTCTCATCGAAGAGCCTCCGATACCAAAGTCAGTATTTGGTAGATATTTTGGCATAATTTTTTTAGGGGAGAATGAATATACCTCTTCCATTTTGATGTATTCTTTTCCTCAAGACTTTCCTTTATCGTGGACTTTTCTAATACAACGTAACACATGTAATTACGTCATTGCTGGTTGAAAAAATATCCATAACATACATTATTAGCCAAAGAAAAGAGATAGTCATCTACATTATTTGAACAACACTTTTACTTCACATAAGGCATCACATAGTTTTCAATTGGAGTTTGATGGGGTCAAAGACCAAAAACGGAAATTATAATATCTGACCAAGTAATAAATTGGTAAAGTGCTTTGATTGGACCGGTCAGAGTGACCATACTTCACTTAAAAAAATATGCAAAAATTTTCACTACTTTTGAAAGAGTACTTCACTACTTTTGAAAGAGTACTTCACTACTTATGCGTATAGCCTATGACACGTATCTTATAACATTTTATAAGTTGATCCTTGAAACTGTAAAAAGAGTTTCACATTTTGACATCAAATTATAGGATAGCTTTAAGAAAAATCCCTCATGTTTGGATCCAATAAGAGAGAAAATCTATTAGGTTAATTTTAATGGACTGTCAAGATCACAACAACGTAAATGTTGGTGTAAAAATTTTTTTTTTTTACATTTTTTTCCTTTTTGTCATTTTGCTAGGAGTATTCTAGACCGTCCAATGAACGATACAGATTTAACAAGCTTCTCACGTGTTAATTAAACGTGAGAGAATCATGATCCGTTAATTTTATGTTACAACCTTTGTATACAGAGTTGTGCTTTTAATACATAAGTACCTTCTTCTAGTGACGTGTTTCCTTCTATTTGGAATAAGATGAAATTTAGAATCAAATGAAGAATAAAATGATCAGAAATCAAAATCTGCTACCATATTAATGTGTTTAATAACTGTTAGAAATTAGAATTAGGAATCAGATTATTAAGAATAATAATGATTTTTTATATTTATTAAATCAAGAAATCAAAATCAAAATATATGACATTACTAAAATGATCTTCAAGAAAAATAATATTATTTTTTAATTAATTATTTTGAGGACATAAGAATTTTTCACAATCCAGTCCAAATGAATCAGAAGTGTGGAATCATATTATCACATATTTGCCAGAGATCTCATTCCATGTAGTCAAAAAACTGTGAGACCCAATCAGAATGAGATTTTGAAGTCGTAATAAACAATTGAAATGACAATTGGAATCGAATTCCACGAAGTACCTTTTCACGAGAATCAAATAAACACGTCATTAAATGAATATATTTAAGTCATCGTAACTCATAATTCTCGAACTATAATTTTTTTACAAATAAAATTATGTGTATGTAGGAAAATTCTTGTGAATGTAATAATCACATAATGAGAGGCGAAAGGAAGAGAGTGTGAAGAAGAAGAACTTTGAATAAATCTATGTTAATAAAATTTTAATTGATCAAATAATGTGTTAATCATTCATTAATTTATATTTTATTATTCTTTAAAATAATTTAATAAATTATTATATAATTTATTTATACGTCAATCAATTAAAACTTAAATTATCTCTTATTATAATTTATTTATACGTGACTTAATCAATTAAAATATAAGTTATCTCATAACTCCGTGTATCTTACATGATCAGTGCGTGTAAAATTGAAACGTGACAGTATTTATCGTTTCTAGTCGAATACTAAACTGAATAGGCTTTGTAGTCAAACCTGAGTCATCCTACTACACGAACCCATAAAACCAAACTTTCGAAACCCATTATTTCCCCCAAAACAACCGAGAGTACTCAATCTAGCCACGTTTTGAGACTTACCCATATTTCATATTTACCCACCAAACCAAAATCCTTTTTCTTCTTTCTCTAATCTGTAACCGTTCGAACATCATCATCATTTGAAGGCTAAATTATAGCGTCCATCATCTCCATCTCCTCTGTCATGGTGGTCAAGCACATTTTCTCTTTACATATCATGCATTCTTTCAGTCAGTAACACAGATTTTAATACTTCGATTTTCCCGGAAAAAAAGGAGAAAGAAAGAGCCAAGAAAATGAAAGATGTTGATCTTGACTCTGATAGCTTAGTTTGCAGAGAAAGTTTTGTATTTTTGAATGAGGAAGAGGTGGTGGATGAAGGCATTTTTTATAGTTTGGAGAATTGTAGTACTTCAGAGGATGAGTATGTTGATTTGTTACTTGAGGATGAGATCAGTTTCAGGTTCAAGAGGGATCCATCTTTGATTCTTACTAATTGGGTCAAATCTGCCCGATTGGAATCTATCACTTGGATTTTCAAAGTCAGTCTTAAAAAATAACTTATTTTCTTCTATTTCTTTGTCTTGATGATTTGATTTTTTTTAATTTGTTTTTACCAATTTTATAGGCAAGAGCTGTGTTTGGATTCAGACTCCAAACAGCATATTTGTCAATGGTATACTTCGATCACTTTCTTTCGAGGTATTCTATGAATGTAAGTATAATTAATCTTTATTTTCTTGGTTAATTATTTTCGTACAAATAGCAGAGCTTAAATATTTTTTTTTGGCAGAATAAAGAAATGTGGAAAATCAGACTGTTATCAGTGGGGTGTTTATCTTTAGCTGCAAAAATGGAGGAGTTAAGTGCTCCATTGCTATCACATTATCAAATACAAGGTTACGAATTCCAAAGCGAAGCAGTAGAGAGAATGGAGCTTTTTGTGTTGAGTATGTTGGATTGGAAGATGGGTGCAATAACTCCTTTTGCTTTTATTCATTATTTCGTAAAGAAATTGTGCAATGAATCCTCACCCAATACTATAGTGTGCAAGACAGTTGAAATCCTCTGCTCTGTAATTAGAGGTACTTTTTCTGTTTTTTTTTTTAATTTTCTTAATCTTATGTGTAAATTGATCTTAATGAATTTTAACGCCATAGTATCTGTATTTGATTGCAGAAATCAATTTAGCATATCGTCAGGCATCTGTCATGGCTGTTGCCTCTATCTTGGTGGCAATGGACAATGATCACAAATTAACAAGAGAAGAATTTGAGTCAAAGGTTAACCCCATTTTGCATCATAGACTTCTCCAAACAGTAAGTTCTATGATGATGTTATAATTAAAACTAGATGAATCAAATGTATTAAGGCTCTGTTTGGGAACTTTTTTCACAAAGGAGATGAAAAAGGATTTGAAAACAGCACATCGTCATGAGCTCCCGAACAGAGTGTACAATTTGGATTCTAATTGGTGGTCCTGATTCTAACAGGAAGATGTGCTGTCATGCTATAATCTCATATGGGAAATCAAAGTAGAGAGACATAAAAAAGAACAATCACCAACCAATACATGGCCAGGGGGTGTGGAAGATTCTTTAGTTTCTGAAACTGGTAGCTCCAAGAGAAAAAGGCTTACATTCAATTAATGTTTTTTTGAAGGATTTATGGTGGCTTAGTGTATGAGAATGGGCTTAATTGGATTTTTCATTTTTGTAAGTATTTTCATTATTCTGGTTTGAGTTTTGATTGAATACGTCTCAAAGGAGAAAAAAAGAAGAGCAAAAGGGAAATAAAAGGTAAAGCTTTGGGTTACATGTAGAGAAAAAGCTTAGTTTTGTAGGACAGTCATATTTGGTTAGTAAAGAGAGGGCTTGGTAGCTTCTTGTAGGACAGTCATGCTTGGTTTTATGTTTAATCTTTGCTCTTATTGATTCTTTTGGGTGATATCTTGTACTGTTCAGATTTGACCGATGCGACTTACATAAAACTGTAATATTTATTTTTAAGTTGTCTTTTAGCAGTGGAGTATATATATAGACTATCCGTTTATCAAAATAGACGGCTACAATTGAACAGATCTATCTTATATTCACCTTAATAAAAGTCATATGGTCCTTTCTTTTTGGGATGTTTTCTTCAGGGGGTATGTGAAAAAGCTGAAAGCAATGTGGATTGATGGGTTCTGGGGGCTAAAGAGGGATGGATGGGTGAGCTCAGTCTTTTGTGATTTGATTTATCTGTGTTCCATGTTGGACTTCCGAAAAAAACGATTTACAAAGGTGAAAGTGATTTGGAAATGTTTGAATGTCTGAAAATAGCTTTTAGCGTGGGGCCATATCTGTATAACAACTTCTTAACTGTGTTGATATGGAATAAGACGTGTTCTATGTGGATTTCATGCTTATTTCGTATAATTATTCTAGTACATGATGTTGAGAAGCTATTGCTTTAAATTATAAAATCACTCATCATCATTAGAAGGTTACTTTTCTAAGAACATGAAATTCACATAAACTAAGCTGAATTATTCCAGTACAAAGCCAATCAAAATATGGGTTTTATAGAGTGAAAATTCCACATCCCGGAGGCAGTTCGCAAGTGAACATAAGATTATTTCATCCAAACAAACAAAACAAGAACAATGAATAGAGAAGAACAAAGACTAGTACATTTTATTGCAGTTGCCAACTAATTTGGTGTTGTTTCACTTCAAAGATATATAGTCTACAGAACTTATAGCTAGCTGTGCAGTCAATAACAGACTGGTTGGTGATTTCACTGACATTGGTGGACACTGCACCATGCAGCTGCCAACTTCTTTGGTTGGCTAGAAGAGAAAGGATAGCGATTTCTATAACAGTAGTGTTCTTGTTAAATTCATCCGTCAAAATCAAGATCTGATTTAAAGATAAATAAAAAATAAAACCATCACATCAAATGTACGTATTAGATTTGGTATATGATATTGATGCCAATGATGAATCAAAATTTGGTAGTTGTCAAAATCTACGAGAATGTACATCTCGATTATAGGATCTTTCTAAGGTACATCTCCATTATAGGATATTTCTCCACTAGTATCAAACATCCACCATTGATCCTCGTGTTGGACCCATGGGCCATCAATATCTGACGCCCCGATCGACCATTAATTCACATGTGACTCATGTAAGTTGATTTAATAGTTGATCAATGCCATGTAAAATGCAGGCATCATGATTTACTTTTGACACCATTAATCTTCCTTGCATTTTGGACCACCACTGGACAGTCGATAATGACAAACTTGAAGCGCACAGATCAAAAGAAAGGTTCCTTTTCGTAGACTAAAACTATTGTCCTACTAACATTCATAGTTAGAAAAATAAACCTTTTTGGACAATATGTTTAAGAGAGTTTAATTTACAAGAAAATTACAATGTTCTGAATCTGATAAGCTAAAAACATTTTGATGAGTAGCAATGACCCAAAATGAAAAACGTTTGTTGGTCAATTGGATGTGGTTGGATATTGATGTAAAATCACTCTGATCCAACAGGTATCATCTTCAAAGCAGCTGCAATCGGCATACCAAGGAATCCGAGAACTATGGTAACAATCCACTGCTGCAAACTGAGAGGATACGTACTTGCAAATGTACCCAGGAACTGAACTATGATGAATTGGAACAGTACAGTGCAACTAAGCACGGCCACGAAGACGTAGTTCTTCAATATACCTTCAAAGACGTTTATTTTCTCCATCTCCCTTGAGCTGATCTCGTTGAAAGCCTAAGCACAACAAAATTGATGATTTATAATCTAAGCATAACAAAATTGATGGTCCATACTTGTGCTGTGGAACAATATAGTTCATGTTCAATCCGGGCCGTTGAGATCAAAAAGAGAGGTCCTGATCTCAACGGTCTAAATCAGCTTAACAAAAAGAAAAAAAGAAGTTGCATCCAACTTTTTTCTTTAAAATTCATGCTGAGTTAATATGACCTTTGAGATCTAAGTCAACTGCCTAGATCAGTGCGACATAAGCCCTGTTAGATTCCCCAACATGAGGGGATACAAATCCCAATAAATCAAAGAATGAGACTGGGAAAGTACCTGACAGAAGACGAACGAGTTGAAAATGAGTGTGTTCAATATCAGATCAGAGTCTGGACCATCAAGTCGGAAAAGAGCTTTTCCTCTAGTCTGGAGATACCATACTATTATGAACTGATACAAAGACTGCCCTAATATATTCCTCCACATCACATTACTGATGAAATTTCCTTTCCTACCAACGGGCATTCTCTTCATCAGGTCATCATTAGGAGGCTCTGTAGCTAACGCAAGTGCTCCAAGTGTGTCCATTATCATGTTGACCCATAGAAGTTGAACAGCAGTTAGGGGAGCACTTCCTGAGAATATATTAACCCCAAAAGAGAGAGCTCATCATCATAAGAAAAAATGCAACGCAGAAAAGGTAAACCTTATGGTAAAAGTAAGAAAATCAAGGTTAGCTAAAGCTTACCTGTCAAACAGGCTGAAGAAAAGTTGACAAGTAGAGCAACAACATTTACTGTAAGCTGAAACTGGACAAACTTTTGAATATTTACGTAAACTGAGCGTCCCCATTTGGCCACAGTTACGATTGTGGAGAAGTTGTCATCCAGAATTATCACATCAGCGCTCTCTTTTGCCACCTGAAAACGGGAAAACATATCATCACATTATGTAATGAAAGTTTTCAAGTAAGCATAACCAGCCCAAAAAGGGCAAACTACAGCAATGTGCTAAAAAGGAACGATAATCAAGAGCTTAATTGTCACTAGGCAAATAAGATGTTTTTATACATCTTGCCAACAGTAACTTCCGAATGATAAGAGGCAGAAATCTAAAAGTATGTGGTGTACAAATTGAACTAACAGAGGACATAGACCTAAGATTAATGATAATAATCTGAACACCATCCCGAAGGACTCCAGAATACTTCGTGAAAATACTGACCAAGGAGTTAACATTTTATACACCAACCCATAAATCCCAACTTAGATTTGAGTTCTTTCTGGAAATATGTATAACAAGGCTCAAGAATCTAGGGGAGCTTTTTACTCATTGAAAATATGATGCGTCTCTTCTTCAAAAATAAAAATGAAAGTGAAAAAAAAATGCGGCATCAGAAAAGTACCTCGGTTCCAGCAATTCCCATTGCTAGTCCAATGTCAGCTTCATGAAGTGCAGGAGCATCGTTCGTGCCATCACCAGTCACTGCAACAACTTCTTGCAAAGTGGTACGCAAGTGTTTTACAAGAGTATGTTTATCCATCGGTGAAGAGCGAGCCATCACCTGTTATAGTGTGAAATATCATATTATCGTCAGAAATCGTTCATTCTATTAAAACTCTCAGTTAATCAGTAAGGTCATCTTACTCAAGAAAGACCCCCAAAATTTAAACATTTCAGCATTACCGTATCCATTGGCTTAGCAGGATTTTCATACAGCTTAGCTCTTAATGATAACGAATTTGCTCCACTAATGTAGTAATTCCAAACTAAAGATAACGGATTTGCATACAGCTTAGCTCTTAATGAATCACTACAGAAATTACCCCGAGGATATACAGGGCTAGTAGCTACCTCGTTATCTTTACTGCAATAATGCAGTAATTCCAAACTAAAGATCTCAGATTTGCATACAGCTTAGCTCTTAATGAATCACTAGAGAAATTACCCTGAGGATATACAGTGCTAGTAGCTACATATAGAATGGCCTTTTTCTTCAACATCAAAGCCCTAATGAATTTGTTTAAAATCGAATGTGAGAGAAAATATCAAGTCAAACAGATTCAATGATCAGGGACAACACAATTTGCACGGTAACCTTAATTTCTGAACAACCTATTTCTTTGGGTCCAAGAAAAAATAACGTAACTAAATATATAAATGTACCTGAATTTTCGGAATTAGTTTACTCATTTCTTCCTCACTCTTCCCACGAAACTCTGGACCTTCAATCGCTATTCCATCATCAGTTAAAATTCCACATTCTCTAGCAATTGCCTTTGCAGTGTTTATGTTGTCTCCAGTAACCATCCTCACAGTAATACCAGCTGCCCTACAAATCGCAACAGATTCCTTGACACCAGGACGAACAGGATCTTTGATACCAACGATTCCTATGCACGTGTATCCCTCAAGAGGAAGAGGATTCTCAACATAATACTCACTTTCAATATCCATGTAAGCAAGGCACAGAGTTCGGAGGGCTTCACTGGCAAATTGTTCAATTGTCTCATTCAAATAGCTGATGGTAGCTTCATCAAGGGCAACGACTTTTCCATTTGCGTCTAATACTCTGTCGCATCCAGCTAATACTATTTCAGAAGCACCTTTAGAGTGTGCACGGAGACCACCTTCTGGAAGCTCTACAACTACTCCCATTCGTTTCTTCAGAGAATTGAAAGGCTCAACTTTCACAATTTTTGATGATCGCTCTTCTTGAAAATCGCCACCAAGCAATAACCCAAATTCTAAAAGAGCAGACTCAGTTGGTGTTCCAAGTATATCATTCTTGCCATCTTTGTTTTTGACAATTTCTCCTCCGGTGTTGTTAAATATTGATTGAAGTAATACTTTTAAAGCAGTATTTGGAATTTCAGAGCGGAAACTAGATGTGTCCTTAGAGTTACCAACTTCCGCGACTTTACTGCAAACACAAGCTTTAACAACAGTCATGTGGTTAGTAGTTAGTGTCCCAGTTTTGTCACTACAAATAGTGGTAGCAGATCCCATTGTCTCACAAGCAGCTAGATTCCTGACAAGTGCCTTGTCATTCATCATTTTTTTCATGGCAAAAGCAAGGCTCAGTGTCACAGCCAAAGGCAGCCCTTCAGGAACAGCAACCACGACAATTGTGACGGCTATAGCAAAAAATTCTAAAATTTCCCTGGCATCATCTCCTGTCCAGTTCCAGTGAGAACCTTCTTGCAACTTGTGGCTGAACAATCCTTGCACCAAAACAGCAAAAGTGACAACGGCGAAAAACAGACCTATTTTGCCGATGATAGTAGCCACACCATTTAGTTTAACCTGCAATGGAGTCTCATCGTCCCCTCCTTCACTAAGAGTTGCCATCAGTTTACCCCACTGGGTTCTCATCCCAACTGAAGTCACTAGCATCTTGCATGATCCATCCTGAACTTTCGTTCCAGAAAGGAGAAACGGCTTTTCGCCATTCACATTCACCGGTTCACTCTCACCTGTTAAACTGGATTCATTTATCAGAACAGAAAACCCTGAAACAAAAAGTCCATCAGCTGGCACTTGATCTCCTATTGCAAGATGAACAATGTCACCAGGAAGTAAATCATATATTGAAATCTTTTGTCTCAGCCCGTTTCTGGTGACCTGGACTTGAATTTTTTTCTTCTCTCTATCCAAATCCTTGAACTGAAGAGATTGCTTATAGTCACTTGTGGCAGTAACAAATACGACAAGCAAAATGCTAGCAACAATTCCAAGTCCATCATTGGCACCCTTTGGCCATCCTTCTGTAGCTATTCCAACAATAAGAGACACAATTGCACAAAAAGCAAGTATCATTAGAGTCATATCCTGGAGAGCTTCCCAAACAAAAAGCCAAAACCCACGGGATGGGCTTTCCGTGAACTTGTTAACTCCATAAATCTCTTTTCTCTTTTCAATCAATTTTTCAGAAGTAGAAATGCCAGTGGTGAATGATGTGGCAAGTTTATCTGCAATACCCTCGGCTCCACCATGAATCCTGAGCTTCTTCACATCGCGGCCATCAACAACAGAACCCACCTCATCAGCACAGATTTCAAAACCCACAGCTTTGACCTCTTCAGGTACTTCGTAATCACTGAAAGTCAAACCTGCAGAAGTCCCAGGTCAAGGCAAAGTGGAGGAAAAAGAAAATGAAATTTCATAATAAAAAAAACGTCAAAAAATATTATGCCAAGAAACTTACCGTTGATAAATTGAAGGGCAGCTTGTGACACCAGAACTGCAACTCTAAACTTCTCCTTCAGTTATTAAGAGAAAAACAAAGAAGAAAAGTAAGAAACAAAATCAAAGAATTCTTTGGAAAACGTGTTCTTTACAGCAAAATGTCCATCATAATATGCACACTGTATAGACAAAAGAAAATTTGAATGTGCTCTGATGTCCAACTTTCAATACTACATTTCATCGACATCCATTCCCATCTCTTTTGATAAAGGATAAACGATACGTGGATCAATATCGTAGGTAGCAAGATAATGCCAGAAAGAGGTAAATGTCACCACAAATATATACTCAGATTTAAGACGAAGAAATTTCAGAAACCTTGGCCCTAAAAAAAATTCAATCAACTATCCATCACATCAAAACCTCTCCAACATTCACACACACAAAAAAAAAAAGAATAAAAAAGAGAACATTGGAAGATTTTATGAATTAACTTATTAGAGTTCTTCCTTTTTCTTTTATTTTCTGTTCAGCTATATAACTTTGCATGTTGATTTGTTTTTTAAATCTAGAAAATTTTCAGCATCCACATGGACATATCAGATCCGGAGAAGTGAGAAACCTGATTGGAGCGTCGGATAGCCTCAGCCTCAAATCTCTTAGAGAGATTAGCAGTAAATCGAAACCTACGTTTCCGATTCTTCACCAACCAACAGAGATTCCTCCATCGCTGAAGTGCCTCTTCTGATGAATTCTTAGCCTTCACATCCCCAAAGTTTTCATTCAAATAGCTCTCCATCCCACTTTTTTTCCCTCTCCTCTTCTTCAACAACCAAGTTGAACCTCTAACATATACACGCAAACGAAATATATTCTCGCCCGCAACTTCAAGTTCAGTTAACAGAAACCAATCAAAAAGACGTCAAAGAAATAAGAGTTTTAACAGTAACCAGAATCAGATTCCCAATTCCAAGTCTCCTTTATTCGATCGTATTTGTACCTAACTAAGGAACCGAAATAGAATCGGAAATTAAAGCAGGAACGTAGATCCACTTTAATACGCAGTGAATTTAAAGAGCAAACAGCTGCTTCTCAGAAGCTACCTCTTCCAATTCTGCGTATCTTTGTCTCCATTGATTTCGAGTCAAGAAACTACGAAGAAAGAAGAATTAAAGAGACTGTTTGGAGGGAAGTCAAAGTTACTCTTTCTATGTTGGAGGCTAACGGAAAGTTGATCTAAGATTGAAAAAGAAAAAGGAAGAAAATTGAGAGAAATAGGAAAATATTAATGGAGCATGTGGATGTTTATTTATAGGTAAAAATATATAAAAATATCGGAATACGCGTACAACTAAGCGCGTTTCGTTGTGATTTCGACGTAGTTATGGGGGAGGGGGATTGTTAATTTGCTGCACGCTTATTGGCTACCAACCGCGATTCCCGTTGGCTTCGTGTGGGGTCAATGCGTTGACTGGCTTCTATTTGGTTCTTGCGACTTCGTCGTCGTAGTTTTGGTTTGCTTTTTTGTCCGGACCGGCGGAAATTATAAACTTTCTGCCTTTGGTGGGAATTATCACCGATTGTACTGTATTGATTTAGTGGTACTGCAATCTTTTAACCCGACTATCTTTCTTTTAACCTCACTGTTTAATATATCATGACGAATACAAAATAAATAAATTGTAAGAGATATATTAGATATTGATTTAAAATTAATGATAAATATTGTATGTATATAGTTGTTAATATTCAACAATTTCATAATATCTAATATTATTTATTTTAATGTAAAATATGATATTAATTATTAACTAACTTTATCATTTTATTCAAGCCCATAAAGTATAATTACTTGTATACAACATTTACTAACTTTTTTCAAAATATATTAAATCACAAGTATTGTAATGTTTTGTCAAATTCTTCTTCTTTAACTTTATTCTATATTCAAAAAATTGTATCTTAATTTTTTTAGTGTATTTATTTTAATAGTTTTACATTGTATTATCTCAAAAATATAGATTCTGAATTAATGAGTCTTTGTTCTGTGATACTTACCATTATTCAGCCTGATTTAATCCTCAGTTTATGTTTTGTATTATTTAGTACGATGTTCATTGTACTAAACTACATAACTGTACTAATTAGTCTGAACTCACTGTTATACTAAACACACAAAAATACAAATTAGTATTGCCATGCCTTAAAATATGGACTGGGCAAACTTAATTAGAGGTTGTTTTGGAGATTGCTTGTGACTATAAACACTTTTATACTCAACATAAGTCTCTTAATTGTTTCCAGCTATATTAAAATGAAACACTCATAAACTCATCACTAAATAGGTCTAAAGTTCAACGGTCAAGAGATCAATTAATATGATTTTACTATTCAATGTTTCATATTTGTTCTTACTTAAAAATATATAATTTTATTTCTTTTTATAAATTGAAAAATATTCTCAAGTAAAACTGAATCATTAAAAACAAAATCAATCACTACAAGAAAAATGATATTTCACTGCGATTTTACGGCGACGGATATAGCAACCGCCGCTAAAAATAAATCTTTGGCGGCTGTTTTGGAAAAATTGCTGCTATACATTACAAGAAATCAGTGTATGGCGGCGGTTGAAAAACCGCCGCTAAAAGTTCAAAAAAATCCTTTTTCCCTTACTCGCATTTTTCTCTTGAAACCCTAAAAGCTCAACTTTCCAACCAAACCATCTCTCAGGCGATTTTTCTGCCATGCTGTTTCCCGATCGCTCCTCGCCGTCATTAGTCTTCCACCCATCGCCGTTCGTCTACTGGTAACTCTCTCTATCTCTCTCTCTGTTATTATATGAAATCTCTACAATTTTGTTATGTTATTTTCGTTCAAATTTCGTTTATGCATGTATAAGTCAATCTCTACACATAAAACTTCTTAAGTTGCTGTAGAAATGATAAAAAGGTGTACAAAATTGGACAAAATGGATGAAAGAACGAATGATTATATTTCCAAAATGGAGATTTCAACCTAGCACTATCAGGCGTAAGAGAAATCATGGATTCTTTGCCCGGTAAATTTTTTCTGTCCCATTTGTCACATTATTTCATCTTGAAGTAGACTTCATAATTGTAGATTTTTTTTTTTAAAACTTGAAGGTTGAGTTTTATCATTACAAGTTTATGTAAAGAGTTCAGTGATATGTAGAAGATGATTGGCTTGCTTAATTACTCTTTAAAAGATAACACTTGAGTAGTTTGGTCTCCATATCAATCAGAATTAGATAGATAACAATTTTCATCTTCAGCTAGTTATGAAGTGCTGATTTAGATGACGTTCCTCTTCTTTGAGTTTGTTGGAGCTGGATGTCGATGTTTCCTTGTGCTTTTTGCCCACGTATTATCTTGGTTATTAGAATTACTTACTCCAAAATGAGCGAACATTGCTGTGTAATTCTCTAATTCAACGACTGATGTGTTTTTAAACGTCTGAGCAGCAAAGCAACCAAAGGTGGCACAGAGTTATTGCAAGAAGGATTGCAAATGGTCGATCAAGAATCACTCATAGTTTTCCACTTTATTCTGTGAAGTTCGTTTAAATCGTCAAGCCCAATGCTTGTTGACAGAGCATGAGTAAAAAGATGAGGTATTATTCTGCTGTATTAATTTCTTATGAGCTCTTATGTATTGAACTTCTAGTTTCTGCATGATGCGGATATTTTCTTCTTTCTTTGAAATTGTTTGTAGATGTTTTCTAACTCAATGGTTTTTCTTTTTGTTTTTCATCCTAGGGTTGTTCATTTTTGTTTTTACCCTTGATTTTCCTAATAGTAGTTTTAATTTTCTTTTTTAAAGTAGTAGTGATTTTCTCCCTTTCTTTTCTTGTCAATTTACAGGTTTCAAATGCTCATACTTTTACGGGCTGAGGTGGTAGCAGAGTCATTCCTTTTTTGTATGAATCTATATTTGGGATACACCTCTTCCTAGAATGGTGAGAGGAACATAGAGATTAGAAAATAAGGTGAGCTGAAATTAACTTGCAGTTACATTACTTGGTTCATGTTCATTAAATAGACATATGTTATTACTTTGTATTTTTATTTTCTGTAAGTGAAAGCTATGATAGTGAACATGAGTTTATATTGACAAGAACCACATATTTTTCTACATTGAATCATAAATTGATGTTGGTCTTTAGAATTTCTTGCTTATATTTTTGTTCTGCCTTTAGAATTGCTTGTTTATATTTTTGGACTTGTTATCGTTAAAAAGAGAAGGCTAAGTACCGATGCACTCTTTAATTATGTTTTACAATCACGCTCCATGTATTTTTTTGGGATTAATTGATCTATATGTCAGAATCATAAAAAAATCTGAAGGGGACATACTTGTGCCACTTCTTGTAAAGAGTGCAGTTGAAGGAGACATAAGCTTCAGTTTTTTTTAAAAAAATCCACCATGCAAACCGCTGCCATGTAATTTGTAAGTTTAATCATTTAATGGCGGTTTGAAACCGCCGTTAAATGTTAAAACAAACCGTCGGTAAAAGTAAATTTTTGCCGACGGTACTCCGGCGGTTGGCAAAATCGTCGTAAAAAGTTTTATGGTGGTCGATTTAGCAACGGTTTGCTTACCACCGCATAAATTTTTGTAGGAATCCTTTATACCATAACAACGAACATCTGTCATTACTAACAACACTGGAGATTACCCAACTTGGAATTAATCAGCGTGTGCTACTTATGGGGCTACAAAGTAAATGCTAAAAATATACGTGTTCTAGACAAATTAATAAGATGTTTATTGAGTATGTCTCGCACTTATGATTGTGTTATTCATTAAATTAATCATCTATAATATGATACGGTTAAGATGGTGTAGTTAATTGGTCGTTGTTTGGGTTGGAATAAGTCTCTAAATTACCCTTCATGATAATGTTTGGGTTGAGTTGAAAGCTAAATGTGCAATCCTACGTTGCTCTTGAATGAGCCACGACTCTTGTATATAAGAGTATGTATTCTCACTCTTATTGATTTAGTAAAAAGTAAGATTGTATGTTCTATCAAGTTGTAATTGCGCATGAACATCATGTGCATTAACTTGGATGCTTTGATGGAATACTTTTGACAGTGGTGAGTTGACGTTTTAAGTGATAGATCAAACCGTCCAACAAGTCCTATGGACTTGTATGATCAGTCAAGCAAGATGATTGAATACCTTGAATCAACAATAAAATAGTTGTTATGCCCTTCTAATGAAGAGATACATTTATGTTTTAAGAAACACCTCATTCTCCTACACAAAAATCATTGGACATTATCTTCTTCCTTAAAATATCAAAAAACTCGTTTTAAGAAAAAACTCATTTTTTTCTCTTCAGCTCTGTCTTGTGAAAATCCCATTCATTTCTTTGTTCGACTAAGTAAAGTTAATATAGTGTTGTGTTAGTTTTACGTAAAGAGTATTATATATTGGGTGACATTTGTCTATTTTGCCTTAGATAAACTTGAAAGAAAATAGAATAGAGATTAAAAGCTTGTCATTCAATAGCAGCTAAAGCAAAATCAGTATATAATGCATTACATCAATAAAGAAGAAGAAGAAGAAGAAGAAGAAGAAGAAGAAGAAGAAGAAGAAGAAGAAGAAGAAGAAGAAGAAATATTTGTTTGTTACAGGGGCACTACGTTGGCATCCCATAATTACACCACTTGTAAGCACAATATTCCTGCTGAAAAACCATACTAACAACCAAGATGAGCTGGTAGAATGATGATGAAACTTAAGACTAAGCTGATCACGTGGAGCTAGCTGGTATGACAGGGCATCTCATTGATTGAGAAAATGATCATGAAGAAGATGATGAATATTGCCACTAACTAACTACCTTAACATCCCCCATCAAGCTAAAGGGGGAGTTTAACATTTAACTTGGAGTTGAGATAGTGAAATTGATGTTCAGTAAGAGCTTTGGTGAGAGATCTACCACTTGGTCATAAGAAGGAATACACATAATGTTAAGAAGCTTTGCAAGCACTTCGTCTCTTATAAAGTGAACATCTATCTCAATATGCTTAGTCCTAGCATGCGAGATAGGATTTGAAGTTATAGAGGCAGATTCTTCATTATCGCACCATATGACAAGAGTAGAGGAAATATAACAACACATCTCCTGCATAAAAGACTAGATCCAAGAGATTTCAGTCGCTGTGTGAGCCAAGGCCCTATATTCACTTTCAATACTACTTTTGGCCACCACACATTGCTTCTTAGCGGACCAAGACAGCAAGAAAGAACCAAGAAAAATGGCACAGCCACAAGAAAATATTTTGTCATCTGTGCTACTAGCCCAATCAGCATCAGAAAAGGCCTTAATTCTAAAAGAAGATGCTGGTTTGATGAGTAACCCCTCACTGATAGTGCTCTTAATGTACCTAATGAGCCTTTTACATGCTTGCCGATGAAGTGAGGTAGGACAATACAAAAATTGACTCAATCTATTAATAATAATGGAAATATCTGAGCGTGTGGTAGTAGCATATTGAAGAGCTCCAATTAAGCTTCTATACTGTGAAATATTAGGAAGAGGCACACCTCCATCCCTAGAAAGTTTAGTAGAAACAGAGGCAGGAGTAGGGCAAGGTTTCGCATCTTCCATCTGTGTTTTGTGCAACAAATCAGTGAGATACCGTGTCTGAGATAGATGCATACAAGATGAGGAAGATGTAACCTCAATGCCAAGGAAGTGATGTAGAGAGCCAAGGTCCTTTAAAGCAAACTCAAAATTAAGAGTAGAGATCAAAGTAGCAATATATTGAGCATCACTTCCTGTAATAAAAAAATCATCCACATACACAAACAAGTAGATAGTTTGACTAGGTTGATGAAGGATAAACAGTGAGGTATCTGATTTTATAGCTTTAAAACCTTTGATTAAGATAGTCACTTTTAGCTTATTATACCGAGCACGATGAGCCTATTTGAAGTCATAGAGTGCCTTATTGAGCTTACACACATGAGTAGGTCTGGAGGGGTCAATGAAGCCATCAGGCTGCTGTATATAAACTGTTTATGTTAGGTGTCCATGCAAGAAATCATTATTGACGTATAGCCAATCAGAAACAACTGAGGGTGGTCATGGGTAACCTATTTATAAGGTAGGTACTAGTACTAAAGGCATACCACCAATAATGAAGAGGCATGGATGCCTGAGCTAGCAAGGTCAGACCTAATTTAACAATATGCGTGTGTTTCCTTTCAGCCCTACCATTCCGATGATGAGTGTGAGGGCAAAAGTGTCTAAAGGTAATTCCCTGAGTTTAGAGATCCTGAGAAAAAGGTCTATACTCACCCCTCAATCAGTTTGGATAGATTTAATAGGTAACCCTAGTTGTTTTTCAACTGAAGCTTTAAAGAAAATAAAAGTCTGGAAGGCATCAGACTTCAATTTCAGGGGGTAAATCTAGTTATATCTTGAGAAATCATCCAGAAAATAGATGTAATATCTATATCCATTTGAGGTTATAAGAGCGGGACCCCATAGGTCAGAGTGAATTAGTTCAAATGGTTTTGCTGTTACAGTTGGTGAAGTGTAATAGGTCAACCTGTGGCTTTTTCCTAATTGGCATGCATGACAGACAAAATTAGAACCATATTGATAAGGTAAGTTGAGTTGTTGCAAAACTTGATTCATGATTTTAGCAGATGGATGACCTAACTTTAAATGCCACAATTTATGATTAGTAATACCAATAGTTGAGTAAGCAGAAGCAGATGGACAAACAAAAACATTTCCATTAGACTGATGCAATGAGTGTAGTACATTGTCATTAGCCAAAGATGGCTTAATTGAACTAGAAAAGGTACAAACATCATTGTTCTTGGAATTGAAACAGCTAGGACTAAAAACAGAAGCAACAGAGGTAGAATAATCATCAAACAAGTAAAAGGGACATGTCATAGCAATGGAAAGCTTCTTTTCTGGTGCAAACAACTCATACATGCTTTCCTTAAGTATCACTTTGAGCAGGATAGTTACTGTGGTTAGGTCCTTCACATAGTAGAGATTGGAGTGAAACTCAACATAAACAGGATTATCAGAGGTTAACTTTGATACACTTATTAGATTCTTTGTAATTTTGGGAACTCTAAGCATGTTTTCCAAGTTCAGAAAGTATAAAGAGGAAAGGAAGAAGTTGTTACCAATATGAGTGACCTTAAGTTGCTTACCATTTCCTACTATGAGCTTGTCATTGCCATGATAGTCATTAACTAGCCCAAGGTTATGCAGATAAGAGGTTACATGATGCGTTTGCCACTGTCTGCATACCAGGTGTTGTCTGAGACATATTCTGAGATTGCTGCATAAGCTATTGGATTGAAGTTGGTGCGGAATTATGGTGGAGCATGTTGAGTTGGAGGCTGTCCAAAAGTGAGATGAACTTAGGGAGGTGTTTGATATGCCTTATCAAATCTGAACCAACAAGACGCAGCACTATGACCAACCTTACTGCATACTTGACAAACTACTCTCCCATTTTGTCTTCCCCCTCAACCACCTCTTCGACCTCCTCTGAAATTTGAATGTCTATTTCCCAAATTTATGTTGTTCTGATTCTTTGGGCTAAAAACACCATTGTTGCTGTTGTTGGTTGTTACCAAGCTTTTTGTTAAAACCACTTGTATTTTGAGTCAGGTTTGCACAAGCCTTTAAAGTTGCCTCTTTTTCAAAATTTTGCTTGTCTATTCTTGACTCATGGATAAGCAAGAGAGACTGAACTTCCTCAATAAAGAGGTTATCAGTCCTAGAAGTGATATTGATTACAATGGGATCAAATTCTACTAGAAGTCCATTCAAAATATGTAGAATAAGATCCTGCTCACTGATTACATCACCTACAACAATGAGTTGGTCTCCAATAGTTCTCATAACATCTATATAATCAAGTATCTTTTTGTCATCCTTTTTTGTGATGTACAGAGAGTTTTTAGACTAAGCAGTTTATCTTTTGACCTGCTTGCATAAATTCTCTCTAAGGCAAGCCAAAGCCCCCTTGAGGTTTTATAGTGTAAAACTGAAACTAGTTCCCTATCACTCATGGTTGATCTGAGCCAACTGAGTATGAGTTGATCACTTTTAACCCACTATATGTATTCGGGGTTGAGTGAGCCATCTTCATGATTTTCGACTGGTTTTGCAGATGCATTAAGTATAAATTCACTTTGACCATGCCCGATAATGGTTTGTACTACTTGGGCTTTCCATAGAATACGATTGTCTCTGTCTAGTTTGACGGACAATGTTGATCTAAGTGTGTTTGAAAAAGGATTGAGTTCGAAGGTATTTTTGACAGAATTTTCATGGTTCTCTTTGTGTTGAGAGTTTGAATCTGAGGACGCCATTAATAGCTCTGATACCAAGATAAACTTGAAAGAAAATAAAAGAGAGTTGAATAGCTTGTCATTCAATGGTAGCTAAAGCAAAATCAGTATATAATGCATTACATCAGTAAAGAAGAAGAAGAAGGAATATTTGTTTGTTACAGGGGTACTACGTTGGCAGCCCAAAATTACACCATGTGTAAGCACAATATTCCTTCTGAAAAACCATACTAACAACCAAGATGAGTTGGCAGAGTGATGATGAAACTTAAGACCAAGCTGACGTGGAGCTAGCTGGTATAACATGGCACCTCATTGACTGAGAAAATGACCAGGAAGAAGATGATGAACACCGCCACTAGCTAACTACCTTAACAACCTTAAGGAGATTTACTTAGTCGTATCTCACCTTCTTCCGTTTCAAATTATTCATTGTAACTCTTTCAATAACGCAATGAATTTTACAACTCAAACTGTTCCTTATTGGTTGGTTCTTGATCTACATCATGTATACATCATCTCAAATTATATTCTCATAAAATATTAACCACAGAATAAATAAACAATCACACGCTCATTGAACGCCATTATGATCTCCCAAAGAAATGTATGTCAATACTCACTACTAGATTACTCGAATGTGAGTTAAGTTTTGTGATGTTGTCTAGAGTGAGATGAGAAAGATGAAATCGAAAGAACTGGCCTTCTCAAAATTCATTAATTTACTAAGAATACTAAACATATGACATCAAAGTCTAGAATTTTCTCAGAATAAAGACGACGAAAATGACATAATGAAACCCTTCTTTATATACATAAATAATCCTTAAAATATGGCTTGAACAAGATATGAAAATATATGTTGAAGAACCACTTAAAAAGAAATTAATAGATGGAGAGTTGCGTTCCTCATCTTAGAAAAGATGTAGAAATCCATATTTCAAAATTCATATTTGTGAAAGTATGAAGTATTGTACATTCCTATTCAATTTACACAAGGTCATACTGATGTTGTCAAATTCTATGTATTAATTAGATTTCTATAGAGTAAAATTGATTTTATTTCTTATTTTATTTCTCTGTTTTTATTGACTGTTTCTTTTAAGTCAAAATTACGGATGTGCACGGGCGGGACGGGACAGGATGAGATAACTTTTTTGAAGTCCCGTCCCATCCCGTCGTGTGTTGAGGGGAAATCCCGAGTGGGATGGAACGGGACGGAACGGGACGGAACGGGACGGGTCGGGACGGGGGTCGGGATGAGTATTTTGGGTAAAGAATTTAAAGGATAAAAATTAAAATTAGTTTAAAATTCAAAGATTAAAATGTTAAAAATTAAAACATTAAAGGTTAAAATTAAAAAATTAAGGGTTAAAATTAAAATATTAAGGGTTAAAATTAAAAAATATGTATTATTTTTTAAAAAATAATAATATTAATCGATGAAAAATCGAGACAGGACGGGACAAGTCGGGATAAAATTTTGTCCTGTCTCTCATCCCGTCCCGTCAAGAATAAAAATCTTGTCCCATCCCGCTTGGTTCAGAACGATTTTTCAGAACGGAACGGATTTTTTGAGACGGCTATACACCCCTAATCAAAATATAGCCGGCTGTAGGACCTGGAATTTCTCGGGCAAGAAGCAAATGAAAAAATGTTTGAAATTTTGATGCACTGCATGATACATATTTAATTTCCGCTATAATTCTAAGCAAATCAACTTAATGTACAATTATTTCTATCTCAAAAACTATTTTGTATTTGTTATAAGTAGGTCAACATGTTATATAATAGTGTGCTATTTTTTATTGCTTACAAGAAGTGAGAAAAAAAGTTCAATTATGCCTAACAAACATTAAACTTATTATTTAACTTGCGAGAAAACTACAAATCAGTCTCATGAATTATCAAATTGTTATCATTTATAATCATGAATTATTATTTCCGTTAAAACGATGTAGTTTTAAAATATTAAAATTAAAAAATCACCCGTATCAATATTACGTGGTTTTAGATATCTATTTTTTTCTCAAACCCCATCAAACAAAACAAGAACCCGGGAAAAGCAATCCATGAAAACTCCATACCCCCTTCTTCGTGGGAAGCTCCCCCTCCATGATTGTGAACTTGTCGGAAGGAAACCATCAAAACTCCATATACACTTAATTCAGCTCTCTTTAAACTCTGCTATAAGAGAACTAATCCAATTATGGACCTTAATTATTGCAATCTTGTACAATCCCAATTCAACTTTCCCTCTCTAGAACCAAACCCAATTAACCAAACCTTCTGATGTAGCGGAAATCTCGAAGAAAATCTAACAATATCAAACACTGTTGAATTATTTACGATTGCCAGTAATTCGATCTTCTAAAATCTGTTGAATTCTGAGATTACCATGATTTAGACATCAATTCGGATAAATCACGAAATATTGAAAATTGAAATTATAGAGAGAAAACGTCTCAAACAAATATCATAAACTCCCGCATAAAACCTAAATAAAAGGTATTTAAACTGACTTAGAAAACCCTAAACATAAAAAAGAAAGGTAAAATTATGAAAATTTCCAAAACTTACGAAAATAGCTTCCGATTCTCCGAAAGTACTTAAAATGACCTTTTTGGGCCTGAAACCGAGCCATAATGGATATTAATAGGCCACATAGATCTTTGAATGAGTTTTGATTTGATATCTTACAGGCCCTGTGAGTCAATCTGAGTAAAAAAATATGGCCTCCAGAAGGTGGACTACACGTGCGACAAGACATTCGCTCCAAAAACTCAAACGCTACATCGTCCGCATCAGTTCCACTAGAAGATAACTTAACCGATTTATCTATGAAACTCAGGCAGAGCCAAAATCCCTAGCCACAGCAAGAACCTGGGAAAGCAATCGAAAATGAAAATGCTCAAAGGGGAAAGGGACTATGAAAGGGAAAAGTTGTGAATCAGCTGTGAGCTCGTCCGCTACTTCGCAAGCATTCATTAAAGAAAAAAAATCCACATCCTAAGAATTTATAATGAGACTAGCTAAGCGAAAATGGGAGACGCCTAAAAATCGAACTGAGCTAAAATGGAGGCTTCGATCTGAGCTAAAGAAGACAAAAAATGGAGGATGAGCTGTTGCGAAGAAGAAGAGGGTCTGGAGGAGGAGCTTCCCACGAAGAAGAAGGGTATGAAGGAGAGGTTCAATCGGGCCTTGTTTTGTTTGATAGGGTTTGGAAAAAAAATGGATGTCCAAAAACTACGTCGTTTTAAACCAATGTAACAAATAACTAACGGTATTGATGAAATGTTATATTTGATAGTAAATGACAAGTTGAAGGTTACAAATGACAGAAATAATAGTTCAGAGTTATAAATGACAACAACTTAACAGTTCAAGTGGTTGATTTGTAGTTTTCATTTGATTTTTTAATAAATAAGGATATGTAGGAGGATGGGGTTGACTTTATACGTATGAACATTGCGCTCATCCGCCACTACGTTGAGGTCATCCATTATACCTACATCGAGGTTAAAGCTCCAAAGAAATGATAATCAGCCGTAAATCTCCAAAGGCTAGTGGGGTGACTCACATCCTTGACAATTGACATTGGCCAAAGAATTTGAACCGCTTACCATTTGAGTCCACCTTTAGAAGAAACTTGTAGAAATGTATGTTCGTTGCATGTGATAAGTCTAGTTCTTTGTTAATTCACCAACTACATAAAAAAATTTTAAGCATATTCATTTCCTTTTCTCGCTATAAAATAAAAAATAATGTGCTAATTTTTTATATTTACGAATTGAATTCATATTGGACCTAAATGAAATATCATACCAATCACACTCCCTAGTTAAACAAAAGTAGATCCTTATTGAACAATATGCTTTACACATTTTAGATAAAATTAGTTATGAAGTGAGTCATTAGAAATGTAATATTATAAATTATAGATACTATATATATTAAAAATGTTAGTGCTCGAACATAGTGCACGTAAAGTAAGATATGTTAAATTAAAAATTAGATAGTTGAAATTATACTATCTAAACAATACTTTTTTGAAGTTATAGAAATGATTTTAGTTCATCTCATTTCATCTATTAATATGATATAATCATTTCAATAATAGATTTTTAGAATATGTTAACATTTTTTTCTAAATTCATTTGTATGATTTTCACGTTGCTACTAACATAAATATTACATAATACAAATTTTACTGACTAACAAATTATTATTAACTAAATATAAATATTTCTTGTAGCTGCGCACGAGCGTCCACATTGCTCATGAATGGACCATAACACTTGTATATATAAGAATACATTCTCACTCTTATTGATTTAGTGGAAAGTAAGATGGTATGTTCTATCAAGTCGTAGCTGCGCACGAGCGTCGGCTCATTGAGTTAGACGCTTTGATGGAGCATTTATGGCGAGTCGATGTCTTACATGGTAGATCAAACGTCCAACAAGGTCCGTAAACTTGTGTGATTGGTAAAGTGAGATGACTGAATTTCCTTGAAGAAATGCAATAAGTCAAAAGGTTCTTATGCCCTTCTAGTGAAGATACACATTTGCGTTTTAAGAAAAATCCGCTTCTTCTCCTACATGAAAATCATTGGACACTATGTCCTGTCAGAACACTCCTTTGCATTTTCTGATTCTGTTCTCTTCGACTCTACTAACTATGTGAAGATCTCATTCATTTCTTAGTTTTGCTAAGGTTAGTACAAAGTTCTGTTAGTCTTACATAAAAGTATTATATCTTGAGAGATGTTTGTCTATTTTGTAGGAGATTTATCTAACCATATCTCATCTTATTATGTTTCACATTATTTAACATAAATATTCCAATAACAGTGAATTACTACTCAAATTGTCCCTTGGTGGTTGGTTCTTAATTATATCATGTGCACAACATCATCTCGAATTATCTTCTCATAAAACATTAACTTACGAATAATTAAACAAAACAAAAATAACAATATGAGCTCCAAAACAATGTATGTCAATACTCACTACTAGATTACTCAAATGCGAATGAAGTTTTATGACATTGTTTATAATGGGATGAGAAAGACAGAATTGAATAAACCGACCTTCTCAAAACTCGTTGACTCTCACAAGAATACTAAGTACATGGCATTGAAGTCTAGAGTTTCCTATCGAAATAAAGACGACAAAAATGACATACTAATTTTTTTTTATTTCTAAATCAATCCTTAAAATAGTTTTAGATAATTAGACTTCTATAAAGTAAAAATTGATTTTGTTTCTCTGTTTTTATTGACTGTTTCTTTTTATTTTGATTCTTTTTAATGCATTACGACTTGGCATTTCTCGGGCAAGAGGCAATTAATGAAAAAAAAATGTTTCAAGTTTTGATGCATTGCAGGATACATGTTTAATTTCCCCAATAATTCTAAGCAAGTCAATTTAAAGGTCGATTATTTCCATCTTGAAAACTATTTTGTATTTATTATAAGAAGGTCAACATGTTATATAACAATAATGCTATTTTTTGTATTGCTTAGAAAGTGAGAAAACTTATATTCTGCCTAACAAAATTAATCTTATTTCTTTTTATGTTTAATGTACTTTTCACACAAAAGTACATAAAACATTGTTGTCACCTGCCACCCACTATATCGTGGTCCCTCCGTTGTACTTACGTTGTGGCCAAAATTCATGAATATTCAATGTAGATATAATAATCTCTCTAAATTATGTCACTGTGACAAACTCAAACTCTTGACTTTGATCAAAAAATTTGAGTCGCTTAGCACCGGAGGATTGAGCGCACCTATGAGGGTAAATAAATCTTATTTCGTATAAACAACAATAACAGTTCTCAATAGTAGAATACAATTATACACTTAATCAGTTAATCTCGTCTCAAACTAAAAAAATGAAATCGAGTCTCTACTCATCATAAGCTATACGAAATTAAATATGATATTTAATTGACAATAATATTATCCAAATGATTCAATTAATTAAGAAAGGAACTGTATAACTTGTTTTGTGACAATGTTATGTCACACTCATATGTAATACAGAAAATATTTAAATAAATTATATAAGTTATCGAAGACTCTTCATCATGTCGTAGAGGCAGGGGGTATTGTGGTCTCCAGTTCCGCGTGATTTTAAATTTCTTTAGCCTGTGAAGAAGTGGGACAGTACTATATATATACATAAACCCACCTTGACATGGAATCTTAAACGTGAAGAAGACTTCGATGCATGGGGGATAAAATCCTCGTTTAAATACCGTATGATCTAAGTGTAGAGGCGGAATTCTAACATTCAAATACAATACCTTATGATTTAAGTGTAGAGGCTTCATCTAGGAGAGCCTCATCCATCGGGTTGGATTAAGATTAACATGGAAGGAGAAGTTTTTGGTCCTCCAGGTCTAGCGGGTTGTGCTAGTGTTTTTCGCACTTCTAGAGCTAATTTAGTGAAAGACTGTTTTTGCATTCCTTTGAGGACTTCTTTTGCTTTTGAGGCTGCATTTGAGGCGGCTAGCCATGCTATTTCATCTGCGGATTCTTTTGGTCGGCGTAAGATTTGATTAGAGTCTGACTCCTCATATGTCGTCTCTGTCTTGCGCTCTAAATCTCATTATGTCCCTAAGAGTGACGTCCTGTTACAGCAACTTTGGTGGCGGATCGTGTCTTTATTCGCCTCCTCCTTTCTTGCCTTGGATGTTGTTGGTCGGCCGTGTTATTGATTTAGTTGTTGTTTATACTTTCTCTTTTGGATCTATGTATACCTAGTGTCTCTTAAGTCTGTGTGTGATCTTTATTAGATTCAACTTCTACTGAGACATGCTTGACTTTTATTGGGTCTGTGTGTCAGTCTCTTTTTTCTTTTCCTTACGATTTATAATTTTTTCCTTTATTTTAAAAAAACTATTACTGTTTATGAGTTTTTCATCATATATACGATTGTTAACTTCCATTCAAATGTCTGGATATATCAACCATGAGAATCAAGCTCACACATGGGTGAACATAATACACAAAACAACTATAAAGATGGCACCAAATTAACATTTATATCAGAAATGGCTACTTATGTCTCCATGATTCGAAACCCGAAATCAAACACTCGGGGTAAGATTAAAGGCATAAAATGTGCAATGATCAAATTAGTCGGTCACTATATAAATGACTGAGTATAATATAAAAAGACGGATTAAGTTCAAGAGAAGAACTCTTTTTCTTTGTTACTTGTGATAGCCATTCTGGCTAACTTCGAATTATTTACTTCACACATTCAAATTGCCTTTCCTGAATCTTCAAAGGAAATCAAATACTGTCATTACACTAATTAGTTTTGAGTAATAAAAAATCAGCCATTTTTTTCCTTTTTAATGACATATATTGAATTTAGCTATAAAAGGTTTAGTATAAAACTATGATAAAACAAAAATAAAAAATAGTCACACAAAACTCTAAAAAATGTATATACTGATAGAAATATTTAGTATATGCTATATATATTATACATACATTTGAAAAATATTTTTTATACCTATGACACATTTCTTTTTTATTTCTTAAAACTATTTATTTATCATCATCGTTACTAAATTTCACTTAACTCTATCATGGAGTTTTGCCCTTTTGAGATTCCGAAATGAAGCTAGGCGCAGAAGTTTCAAAAAGCGCCACACATACTGTTCACGATGCAAAGTTGTGCATTTTGAATGTTTATTGCGCTTTTTAAAAAAATTTGAAAAAGGCAAAAGTATAGTGCATGTCTTCCCACAGCAAAAATCACTGTGCATGTCATCAGTGCACAGTACAGTTATTTATTTTATTGCTTTTAAAATTAAAAAAAAAAAGAGTTCCACACATAAGGTAAATAAATTTACTTTATGTAAATAAATTAGTTACGCTCGTTTGCAATTTAAAAACCGACGAGTCGAGGCATATAGAAATCCTCGCTAATTTCAATCAAGTGAATAGAAATACACTCTCTGTCTATCGACTTGCATGCCACTAGAGGTTGGATGGCAGAATCTTTCTGTTCGTTCATGTCCATGGTCAAGCAAATCAGAATTTGATTACATTTAACTAAACTATTTACATAAGAGATTACATTGACCTCCTCACATCTCCCATTGGTTCATCATTTAGCTTTAAGTTCATAAGTAAATGAAGATGATTATATGTTGAGTAAACCTTAGTTGAGGAAAAGTGTCGAACAAGATTTGATCATTTTGAAAAATCAACCCCCTTTGTTCTTGAGATGATTTATAATTTTTCATCCATCTATGCCTCTTTCAAACCCAATTTCCAACAGAAAAACAGAGAAATTTCGCGCAGAAAACAAACAACGCAAATTATTCCATCCTTGCTTCACCCTCATTTGCTCCGATAGGTTTAGAGCAGAAACTTGTGAGAATTTTGTCAAAATCTCATCAAATTCTGAGTTTCTAATCCTAACCTCCAAGTATTTTTCAAATTACTATCTCAAACACAAGGGAACCGATTCGAGCTATACATTAAAAACAAAATTCAAAGCCTATGAAACGCCATAAAGCTGGGATTAGTGCTATGAGCTCCTCCAACGTGTGGGTCTTATTTTCAACTTGGTTCGGAGGTGGAACAGAGACAAGAAGGGAGAACAAGAAACAAAGGAGAAACATAGACGAGGGACGAGCGTGAAACAGAAGCGAGGGAAAAAATAGAGAAACAGAAAGGAAAGCAAGAGAGATAAAACGCACATATGAGAAGGGAAATGAGAAACAAAGGAGGGAAAATTAGAGAGAGACAGAGTGATTTAATTGGACTGAAAAATGACCGTCTATGCTAAAAAAACTTAAGCCGGCCATATGTTCAAACTGGGCTTCATAAACTAGTGAAATTTGTAATTTCCTGTTTATCAATTTGGGTCCTCGGGACTCCACGAGTCCACTATTTATAAAAAGTTTTCTTTTACCTCCCTTAGTTTCAAGAATTCTTATTTCTTACCTAACTCCCATTACTTGTAAAAAAAAATCAACAAAGACCTCTCATATACTCGATTTCATTATCGAACATGACATTGTTTAGTACTATTTCCCCCTAAAAGTTGATGTTATCCCACTGGAATTTGCTGCTTCTCTTGTTAGATAACATTCGGTTTGATAGTATGTCCTTGCAGCTATGTCACAAATTCCACTGATAGGATTACCCACTGATTGGGTATCATCAAAAGTTGTAACTTATACTATATTGGTGGAAGTCATGGAGAAAAAGACTACTGTGTATGGAAATCAAACATTTTGTCAATGGATGGTTAAGAAGTAAATCTTAGAGATCCCAGTACTAAGATTCTTAAGAAAGTACGCAAAAGAATGCAACGAGACGAGATTCAAAAATTCATTACAAAAGACTTTCGCTGACAATTCAAAGAGAAGCTAATCAAGACCGTCACTACATAAAACAAGGGCTTTAACGACCAATATCTAATATCTAGCAACTCTGGCTGTTATCCATTATACTTTAGGTCTATAATTATGAATGAGATTCTCTTCTTTTATTGGTTATTGGATATGTCATTGATTTATTTTCAATTATCAAAATAATTTATTATAAAAAATGTTTTCTTCTGTCTTTATTTATTGAGTTAATCTGACTCATTAAGAAATTAAGATGAGCTAAACGTCATAGCTCAAGTTTGTGATAGGAGAGGATATTGATCACACAATCATGGGGAAAAAGTGAATTGAAAAAAGTAGGCAGGAATTTGTAAAGTGGGAAAGAGAAAATTAACGTATATGGATAAGATAGAACTCTTTAACACATCACCCCAACCCATCTAAAGCTAAATTCCAACGTTGAAGGAATGTTTCTTAAAACATTAAATTTATTTTAGGGTAATTGTAAAATATATTAATGCATAAAGATTTTTAAAAATTTATACGCAAATTTTAAAGTAAGAAATTGCACATTATTTATTTTAGAGGTTTGGCTACTAAAAAGTTTAATTCGTTATCAACGAGTTTAAATAGTTATAAAAAAATAGTTGAATTCAATTTTTATAGATTTGATTATTGAAAATATAAATAGTTACTTTGAAAAGATCAATTAATCATAAAAGATTAGTTCAACCATTTAAGTTATTTTTTCTGACTTGAGTTTGATTATTAAAAATATGTAAACAAACCGTCATAACGAAATTACTTGGAACTCACGTTATATTTTATTATCAAATTTTCTTCCCCCAATTTTGTTTTAAAGATCTCAAACTCAGCCATTAAACCTTCATTTTCTTCTTTCAAAATCAAATGAACCATGACAAAGGTTTTTTTTTTTTTGCACCGGTTCAATTGGTTTTGGAAGAAGAAAATGAGGGTTTTAATGGCTAAGCTTGGAGTTTTATTGAAAAAATAAATAAAAAAATAGGGGAGGAAAACATGATAACAAAATATGATGAGCATGCCATAATTTTGTTGACCTGACAAACAAGCATATAAAAATATATTTAGATCTCTTCATAACGGTCTTAGATAAAAATAAAAAAGTATTTTGATGTTATATTTTAATTTTTCAATTTATTTTTCATCGGATCTGATTCGTTCTTCCTAAGAAGATTGTCATTTGTCATAACATGAGAGAACCATGTTTATAAAAACTTGTATGGTCAGTAAAAACCTAAAAATCCTTGAAAGAGTGGAAATTAAAACAAAGTATAACTATACAACAAAACTAGATTACACCGTTGAGATTTTCTGAACTCTATTAAACATACTAAAACTCGTTAAATTAACTACTGTCACCAAATAAGTAATTTTCTTATCTATTAAACATGGACAGCTTGTGTGGCTTCTAGTCTCGTCCATTTATGAATGGGAAGCTTCAGTGATTAATGAATAGGGGCCACGCCTGCCAGGCTGACAAAACGAAGTTGGTTGCGTCCACTTTTGATGTTTATATTATCTTATCATCTCGCGTGTCCCATTTCCATGGTCCCCACCCTCCATTCCAAAGGTTCCCTCCTTTAGTGGTCACTGTATAGTATATAGTGAGTCTTTTCTTTTAACGGTGAAAATGGTTTTGAATTTTCTTTCAAAATCGACATTATTAAGTGACAATTTCAACATTCTTTTCTAAGAACATGGCAATAGAAAAGCTATTAGATTTTCTAGCAAAAATAACTCGTCGAAATGGCTTAGTAGAGAAAAAAAAGGTGATGTTTTGGGAATGGGTCAATGTCAAAGGTGGATAAAATTTGGAAAAAGGAAGGTAAAAAGATCAGATAGAGAGGCATGTGGAGAATAGATTGTCAATTCGGATAGCCAATTGAGATAGACGCGGCAACAAGAAAAAGTTCTTGGTCCATGCGGTATATTGTATCTTTTTATTATTCACAAGGACCCCACCCGCTAATTATGCATAGCAATAGATATGAAAATTGTAAATGATTTTTTCTGTTAATGAGAGATTAAATGAAAAAGTATTGATAATAGTTGTGTAAATTATTTATACAAGTATTAATGAGAGAGTGAGTTTAAAAGTAAGCGAATATAAAGAGTAAATGCTCTGGGTTATATTAAATGTCGCATTCTTTATCTAATACATTGACATTATATAAACTTTTTAAATTGCAGGAATTGATTAAATTAACAATAGAAAGGGAGATGAATGATTATCCTCATTTTTCATCTGTCTCGTTCAGTCATCAATCAGTCACTGGCACTTGACAATTTCTTGTGATTCGAGCCAATCAATCATAGTCACTTAGTGACATGTCATTTTGTCTCATCCGAGTCATTAAGTTACCTAATCAATCATAACCACTTGACTGTCATTTCGGACTCCCTCCGTTCGTTCGCACCCTCCTTCTTATCCTTCTTTTTCCGTTCTCGCACAGTTCAGCGAGTGCCTTGCATGTTTAAGGTAGTTCTCCGAGTCTCAGGTTCCTTTTCCCGATCCAGAGGCGCGGTCCCTCGCCAGTCTTTTTCCTGTTGACCGGTCGGTCTGCTTTTCTCATTTCCATGCTCTCACATGTTGTCTTTTCTCGGGAACCTATATTTCTTTGAAAATAACAAACAAATATATATAATGTTATTTAAATCAAGAGAGAGCGAGAGAGGCGTGTTTTTCCTGTGAGAGCACTTCATTTTCCGTTCATGTTGACATCTTTCCCGTAAAGCAGCTTTTCATTATATACCTTTTGCCTCTTCGGTTTCCGCTTTCAATTGCTCTGAGTGACACATGCTTTGTCTCTTTTTCTTTTTTTTCCAGTCGTCGTCGGGTCATTTGTTGGCGCAAGCGACAGTTGTGTCTTGTCAGTTGTGCCTTTTCAGAAACGTCTCTTCAGACTCCCATTTTCAAAATTCATGAAGCACGTTTTATTTTCTTTTCAAATCCGTGGCCTATTTAAGGATTCTCTTTCTTCATCTCTTCATACATTCATCTTTTTGTGGCAAGATATTCTCCCTCCCTGTCTTCTTCTTCTCCATTTTCTCAGTAGCGTTCTTTAGTTTACTCAGATTCTTCTCTCCATGGTACGCAGTAATAATACCAAATTCAAACCCCTTGTCCCCTTAGTCAGAAACCATGCCGAATTAGAGCATTTCTTAGCCTCTCATCGTGACGCCCATCCCCCCGACGTTATGTGTGGCCTATCAAATTACTATCAGCCTAATGTACATAGCTTTAAGGCTTAAACTCCCTTTCTCCCCCTTTTTCTAGGAGTTCTTCCATGCCTGCCAATCAACATCATCTCAATTTATGCCCAGCTCATATAGAATCCTGCTAGGTTTTGAGGCCTTGAATGGGAGCCACAGTCTCGACTTAGGTGTAGATGAGCTTAGGGTGTGCTACATATTAAATATCACGTGGAATCTGAGTGTTATTACCTCATTCCGCGTCCCGGTCCCAAGAAAACGAAGATGATTACGGTAATTAGGGGTAAAGGTTGGGAACGAGACGTCCTTCAAATAAGAGGGAACTAGGGCGGTGATGGCCTGGACGGTCCCTCATATATGAGGAGTCTACGGTAAGTCTCGGAATCTATTTTTGATTTATTTATTTTCTTTCTCAAACTGATTTTGGCCTTTTCTTTTTCCTTTGCAGATAACAAAAGAAACATGCATTCATTCCTTTCTCAGGAGTCCAAAGAGAACATCATTGTCGCCTTAAATATTCGAGGACGGGATTAGGATGACCTTCTAGATCCAAGATGGGAGATTAACGTAGCTTTCATCATGGTCATGAACCAAGCTTTTTCCCTTTCTGCACAGCCTTTGTCTCACGCGCAACCATCTACATCAGCCCAACCGTCTTCTCCTGAGATCCCTAGAGGTATTCCCATTTCTCAGTCTCATGTTTTTGTTTCTAGTGCTTCAATTTCTTCTGGATCTGAACGGGAAGACGCGGACCAGGATCGTCTACTTCATACCTTTACAGTGACCATAGTCATGTCGAGGCCTATGTGCCTTTGAAGTGCAATTATCGGGGATGTATCCGAGGAAGAAAAGAACATCCTTCTGATACGTGAGGCCTCGAGTTCTTCCCAGGAAGACTTGAGTCTTCCTCGTATTTCTGATGAGATTCTTGCAGCCTCTATTTCATATTCAATCATTCCTTCCGTTCATGTTGCTTCAGTGGATGCTTCCCAGCAACAGTTTTCTTCTCCCCCGCCCCCTCCTCAGTCAGGTTCAATACCCGTTCATTCTTTCATCTCTCAAGGAGGAGGAGAGGATCCTTCTATGTGGAGTTAGAGGCACTTTCACGGAGTTCCACAAATTCCCACCTCTGTTAGCTTCCTCAACGACCCCCGATCTGCACACATTGAGCTCTATGGGGTCCATTCTGATACGAACATGGCCACTGCCCGTGACATGTCAGTTGGGAATCAGCTCTACTTGCTTAGCCATGGCTTGATGAAGGTATATTCATTTATCCTCTAACTTTATTCATTCATTATTTTTCTTATTTGCTGAATGTTTGAATTTCTTTTGTCCTTTTTTGCAGGCAATCATTTTCCACAACAACCTTCAAGAGCATTTCATTGCCAACGAGTAGACAGTTGTTCAATGGAAGAAGGAGATAGAGAGTTATCATGGGGTCTTTGAGACTCAGAGGGATGAAATTGAGGATTTACCCCAAGGAGCAGTAGCTGCCTGCGGCAGCGAAATTCTCCAAGCTTGAGGATTCCTTAAAGGCCACCAATGAAGCACTTGAAGAGGCTGAGAGGTTTCAGACTACTTCCTACGAGAACCTGAAGATCGTGGAAGATAGGTTGGTCACTACTGAGGTGGCTCGGGAGGAAGCCGAGCAGAGAGAGAGAGAGAGAGACCGAAAGCATGTACCAAGCTTTGTTCGACAATGCTGAGAAGAAGGTATATCTGGCGAGCTACAAGGATAGGAAGGAAACTATCCATCCCAAGGTTTCTCTTGAGGATGCTCCCGCTGTCAAAGAAGCTTCATCTCGCGCGGCTGAAGATTCTTCCATTCCCGTCACTGATGACTCCCTTATTCTCGTTGTTGATGATAATACTGTTGACCCCCTGCTGCTGAAGTCATTTCTATTGACGAGTCTTAGCTTTCTTACCTCTTCCTGCAATTTGTACCTTTCTTTTTCTTACACTATATGATCCTTTTATAATTTTATTTATCCTCTAATGAAATGATCTTTTTTTCCTTTAAGAACTTTTGTCATTTTGCTTATCTAACACTTCACAAAAATTTAACAATCAGTTTAGTAAATTTTCAATAAGTAAACTAAGACTTAATAATTTTATTGGTTAAATCCTAGATACTTAAGCCAAGTAAGTTATCGGGTAGTATAGTACTTAACTTTTTCCTTTGCAATTTAGCATATAGTAATTCTATGGACCTAAGGTTTTAAAGCATATATTCCTTAGCAACTTTTCAGTCATTTAAGTAAAATAACCTGTATAATTCCTGCTTACGGTGCTTTTAGCGGTTTGTCCGCTTTCAAAATTATTGTCTTTCCCAAAATGGATGAGGTTTCCTGCTTCCGTCTTCTTTTAGGTTTGTCACTTTCTTTTTCCTTCTCGTGTTTTGCTTCATCCTTTGCATGCTTTTCTCCTTGACTCCCTTTGTTTATTTTTTATATTTTAGAGAGAAGATTTTTTCCGCTCTCAAGGGCTTAGGTATCTAGGTCCACCGACCTTTCTTTTTAGAGAGAAGGCATCCCCACTCTCAAAGCTTTAGGCTTCTAAACTGTCAGCCTGATTTCCATTTTAGAGAGTGGATTTTGTTCCTCGAACTTCCTCAGAATTAGGGCGGCCAAGCTTCTTGGACTTAATGGAGTTCTGGTGAGTGATTTTAGGTCGATTTTCCCGTGTTTCCAAGGTTCCTTAATTCCATCATCTCTCTTTCCATCATTTCCTCCATGGCAGCTTCCGTCATGACTTTTGGTAGGTGAATTTCTCCCGCCTCCCATTTTTTGTGTTCCTTGGACTGAACTTCCATGTCTTCATACTGCATGTTCTACTGTTCTCATTGTCTTCTTCCCGTCTGACTTCGTGTCTGCCCCCTTCTTGGTGATTTTCTCTTTCCTCACGGTTAGTGTGCTGACTGACTTCTGCATGTGTCTTTGCGAAGTCTCATTGCAATGCAGCAATATGTTCCTGTATCGTCTGCCACACATTGTTAGCGTTTCAATGTTTCACTGTTCTATCTCTTACATTCGGCTTAGGATAGCCTGAAACATCTCAGCTAGGGGAGGAGGGTGATTGGCTTGTTCATCCCCATTCTCTTTCCTTCGTTAAGGGTGGTGTTCGATATGATTCGAGGCATAGTTTGGTTTTCTAGAGGATATCTTTGAGGTTTCTTTTCATTCTCAACAAGAGCACCAAAATGTAAAGAATTTATTTTCACTAATCATAGATCAAAGGGGAAAGTATTGATAAGGGTTGTGTAAAGGATTTATACAAGTATTGATGGGGGGGGGGTTGTATTGAATGTAAAGAGTAAATACTCTAGGTTGTATTGAATGTCTCCTTATTCATCTAATACATTGGCCTTATATAAGCTTCCTAAATTGCACGAGTTGATTAAAATAACAATAGAAAGGGAGGGGAATGATTATCCTTATTTCCCGTTTGTCTCGTTCAGCCGTTAATCAGTCACATCACTTAACGATTTCTTGTCGTTCGAGCCAATCAATCGTAGCCACTTGCTGGCCTGCCATCATGTCTCACCTGAGTCATTCAGTTGCCTAATAAATCACAACCACTTGACTATCATTTCAGATTCCTTTCGTTCGTTCCCACCCTCCTTTTTATCCTTCTTTTTTCGTTCTCGCACAGTTCGACGAATGCCTTGCCCGTTCAAGGTAGTTCTCCGAGTCTCAAGTTCCTTTTCCCGTTCTGGAGGCACGAGTCCCTCGCTAGTCTTTTTCCCATTGACCGGTCTGCTTTTCTCATTTCCATGCTCCTTTCCGTTCTCGCATTCCTTCCTATTTAACACTCCTTCCGGTTTAGCGTTCCGTCCGCATTTTTGCTTACTTCATTATCTGTGTGAACCACTTCTCTTTTCTCGTCTAGCCTCCAATCTTGTCATATTTATGATCCACGCGTTATCTCAGAATTCATTCTTTCTATACACGTGTCTTACGTGATTTTTACCCTGTTCAAAAATCTCATGTGAAACATAACCCTATACAGTGTTGCCGCTCGTGACACTATGTTGCAAGTGGATAAACTCTTGTAGAGTTAATTGGAAGTGGTTCTTCTAGTAGATCTGTGCCAAATATCATACATAACTTTATGTTATGAAATGACGATGATGGATTTAATGTAATGTATTTCTTGTGCTGCTAATTTTCTTCCCTAATGCTGAAAAATCTGCCTAATTAATACGACAGTAAAATAATATTGCTGTAAAATATCACTCATCAGGGGCTCATGATATTTAATAATAGAAGAAGGATATTCGAATCTAACATATATTCTTCAACTCACAGCCTTCCTTGAGGGTACATCTTAACATGTTCTGGTGGAGCAATTGGGGGATATACTATAAAATCGAAGATCTTTAAGTGTGAAAGATTTGGCCCGACCAAAAGCTGGTTGGTCTAAATGCGTGTAAGTGTTGCTACAATGTAAAATGGCACGTCCTCAAACTGTAACGTGATGTCTTGTTCTCATAAGTAATTAAGGGTCTAACAATTAATTGGAGGCATTTATTAAATGATTTTTTCTAATCCATGATGTCTAAGAGTGTGCATTCCTGTAAATTATCTTCTGGACAGTTCTACCTGATCATAGTTATATTATATCTAAACATCCTTACAACAATTATAATTAAATGAAATCATTTATGATCACTAGACAATTAAAAGACTATAATTTACAAATAAGACCACAATAACATTACAATTATAAATTTGAATGGTAGGCCTTTGTAAACAAATTTTTACTAAACTTACTATAAATTATTTCAACATAAATTATGATTAGAAATTAACTGATAAAATCAAATATGAAATTAAAATTTGTAATTATATATGTAATTATCATCTATTTAATAAGTGAGAACAAACCATTAAAACAATTATGAATTTATATGAAACTATTTAAAATCATTTGAATGGTTTTAAAATGATGAAGAATCTCACAATATAATCTTTTTAATTCAAAAATAGAGACTACAATTTCGTTCTGAATCCTTACATGATGATATATTCATAGATAAATATAATGATTTCGGATATGAAACACACAGTATAATGAATATTATTTTTAAACTTATTAATTCAAAATTAATGACTATGAAATGAATATCCTAATCTTGAATTAACCTTATAGTTTCAAAAATATAAATACCAATTAAATAAATACTAATACTTAATAGTAATCATTGTCATACTTAATACAAGTAACTCCTTTAAACACGACATTCTGTATGAATGGAGAATCTAAAAAAAATATCAATATTGGTGAAGTAATGTGTGTAGTGTTCAATTTCTATTGTAATCCCATGTTATTTTTATATGTTTATAATTAAAATTTTCCACATAATTTGTCTTTATATATTTTTTATTTTCTTGACATTTTGTTTTCCAGTTTTGAAAATTCGTAATCATGTTTTTTTTATTTAAATAGTATCGTAGAGAATTATTTCGATCCTTATCTTTTAAATTTTTTATATCCACGTATAACAGACGTGTTTTGAATCTAGTATACATGAAAAATTATGAAATAATATAAAAATTATTACAAATAAGATCGAAGTCGATGAATTCACTGCACTTGAATCTTGACTTCGTATATCTATTTTCTATTAAACTTTTATGAGCTTAGTTACTTGTAAGCAAAATCTACTCAACCAAAGTTTCATTAAAAAGGGTAGACAATAAAAGTGATTTTCAAGTAATCTTAGTCGCGAATTCATTTTTAAACATAAACGGCCCAAATTAATTCAGTATCATGATTCATAAATACTTGTTAGCCATACATACATCGCTCGCAAGGAAAACGTAGAAAGCCAAAAGCCCACCACCTACTCCAACCTACGAACCACAATCATTTCATCACACTATATATATCTCAAAGTATCTTTATTCAAACACCTCAATTTCAACACTCAATTTTTATTTTCCCCATTACCCTTGACCCAATCTACACAAATGGTCAACAACGTCATTCTAGAGGCTCTAAATGTACGAGTACTCGGCTCCGGCGACAAATTCCTAGTGCTCGCCCACGGGTTCGGCACGGACCAATCGGCATGGCAGCGGATTTACCCGTCTTTCACTACCCACTACCGTGTCATCCTCTACGACCTTGTCTGCGCCGGCAGTGTCAACCCCGACTACTTCGATTTTCGCCGCTACACCACCCTCGACGCCTACGTCGATGACTTGCTCAACATTCTCGACGCACTAGGAGTCAATCGCTGTGCATACGTCGGCCACTCTGTCTCTGCCATGATTGGAATTCTTGCCTCCATTCGCCGTCCTGAGCTCTTCACCAAACTCATCTTAATTGGCGCTTCCCCAAGGTGTGAAATCAAACTAATTAACTAACTCTGATTTGATTGTTTTGAATTGGGAATGAATTTGAATTGGGTTTTGTGCAATTAGGTTCTTGAATGACAGGGACTACGACGGTGGATTCGAGCAAGGGGAAATCGAGACTGTGTTCACGGCGATGGAGGCAAATTACGAGGCATGGGTTAACGGGTTTGCCCCATTAGCAGTCGGAGCGGACGTACCAACGGCGGTACAAGAATTCACTCGGACTCTGTTCAATATGCGGCCCGATATTTCATTATTCGTGTCGAGAACAGTGTTCAACAGCGATTTGAGAGGAAAGTTGGGCCTAGTCAGAGTACCCTGTTGTATAATTCAGACAGCTAAGGATGTTTCTGTCCCTATATCAGTGGCCAAGTACTTAAAGGACCACTTGGGTGGTCGGAACACGGTGGAGATGCTCGACACGGAGGGTCATTTACCCCATTTAAGTGCTCCGCAACTTCTGGTTCGGAAGCTCCGGCGAGCCCTCGCACGGTAACGGCGCTAAGCACCTAGTACTAGTCCATGGTAGCTAATGGAGGTCCACCGGAAATATGATAAATGGTTGAGACAGTGACACGTGGGTAATAATATGTGGACGTCAGTCCTTTAGGGAGTATACTTCTTGGTGAGGATAAGAATCAATTCACACGTGCTAATCACGTGATGACGTAACCCTTTTTTGTTCGTGCTTTGTTGTTTGTTCCTATCTCTGATTTTGGGGAAGCAGTAAAAAGAAATGGAAGCTTGATATGGATGGTTGATTTTGTACTTTGTTTTGTACACTCAAATCTCAAATATCGGGTTGTTGACTTTATCCAAAAAAACTCTCCCTGTTTTGTTATTTTTTCACTTAATCATATGATTAAAGAAAGAGAAACCCATAGTCATCCACTCATTAAGAGGGTCATGTTACGCGTGGGTGACCCGTTGATTGGAACCAAGCAATTTCTTTTCTTTTGTTTTTTTTTAATTAAGATCAGAGAAAATTCTTTTAATCATCAAAGAAATACATTAATGTGGACAAGTCCGTCACTCACAATGAGCATATGTCTATCAATAAAACTAGCAATGTCTGTAATAATAGTATAGAATCAATAATCTCATAATTCTAGTCATTACTATACTTAGCGACAGTAACAACAATTGTGTTTCACTTTCTACTAAACCCAAGACACATTGCATATCTTAAATTGCCTCATGCACTCCTTAATCATCACCATGAAAAATACATCAACTCCCAACAAGAAGGAGCTCTATCATTCAAGCACTCAACAACTCTCTTAGAATCACACTCAATTACAATTCTTTCCCAACCATTTCTTCTAGCCATTTTCAAACCTTCATGCACAACAATCATCTCAGACTGTTCAATGCTTTGAGAGGACTTTTTTGCCAAGAATCTTAAGAGGAGCCCCTTATTAATCTCGAGCTTCTAGAGTGAAAAGAGTAAAAGGAAATCATCCATATTGATTTTTATGTTGCCCACAGTAGGAGCAAACCAATTATCTGCCTCAAAGTTCATTAGCAACAACACTACTGAAGTTCGCATCATAATGGTTCACCTCCACATTACAAAAACAACATCAATAGCATGGTCCGTAGCGACAGTTGCACCATGATCCACCTCAGCAGCAAGGATAACAACAACATTAATTCCCGTTAACATCACTAGGGAAGCCAATCACAACCATGACATCAGTAACTATATTACCTGCTAAACCAGAAGCAACTATATTAAGTTCTTTTGTTTTGTAGGATTGTAGAATATTTTATATGAATTATTTTCCGTTGAACACTCTCTTATAATTTCAAGATGGAGTAATTGGATTTAGTAAGACATACTTTTTTTAAATATAAAATGCATTTCATAACCAAGCAAAATCAGAAACAGAACAATATTTGAACAAAACTATCAGATCTAAATACAAATAAATTACAAGTGTCAAATAAAACTCATTTACACCTACTCACATATGGGGAAGGGATCGTGTGCATATACAACACACAAAAGTAGAGCTCGAACGGTTCATTCCAAAGGTCTTCCACCATCCAAACCCGGCTCGACCAACTAACATTATAAAAATATATTTGCCTGAAGAACCCTATAATCTCTAACAGACCTGGGACACCCGGCTGTGTCACACACAAATGAAGAATAAAAAACACCAAAGCTACCATACCCGAAGAGAAGACAACCCACCAAGAACCTAAAATCTGGTGGACCAAAATCTACACAACCGGTATGAAAACAAAACCTTCCAAAATAGAAGGAAAACTCTACAGAAAATCCCAGAAAATGCAGCAAATAGATATAAAAAATGAAGGAGAGGGGAAAGAAAAATAGAAAAAATAGAGGAAAGGGAAGGAGGGGCGAAAGAAAAACACAAGGAGGGGAGAAAAGAAGAGAGATAGAGAAAAGTGAAGACAATGGGAGAAGGGCAGGGGAAATGGTGGAAGAAGGAGAGAAAGAGAAGAGGGAGAAAGAACAGAGAAACAGCAGGAGGGAAGAAGAAAAAAGGAGAGGAAGAAAGGGACGAGATAAGGGGAGAAAGATAAGAGGGAGACAAAAAAGATAAAAAAAAAAAAAGGGGGAAGAGAGATGAAACAATAAAGGAGGAAAGGGTCGCGGGGAGAGCAAGGGAGCTCTCCCCATGGCGACGGTGGCTCTGCAAGGGTTAGGGTTGAGAGAGAGTGTGTGTGTTTGGCTACTTGGCTTTAGTAAGACAGACTTGAATAAGGGAAAATTGGTAAAATTCTATATGATGTTATTGCTCATCTAATTACATAATGATAGCAATCTGATATACACGAAGAATAGAAAAACAGTTTTGTTAGCTGACAAATAATAAAAGAATCAAATTGGTTATGATGGTTTTGCATGCAAAAATGGAATATTTACGTATAGGATGTTGAAGGCAAATCTAGGTCCCTTTTGTGATTGGTTGGAGATGGCTCTAATCAAAGCTTGCTTGTTGTAAAACAGTTATCCATCTTAATGGAATGTTGCTTCTTCATCAGTGAGGTGCCAACATGGGTGCACTGTTACCTTATGATTGTTGCCTTGTTGGAAGTATCTGATTGGCATAAGTGTGCAATTGATTTAACAGCCCCCTCAAGGGAAAGGGTGGTGGCAGCATATTGAGCTTGGACCTTAGAGCTTGTAATGAACTAGGTGGTAGTGGTTTGGTTAATATATCAACAAGTTGAGGTGTTAATGGAACATATCTTACTTCTAACACCTTGGACAATATCTTCTCTCGAATGAAATAAACATCCAATTCTATGTGTTTGGTTAGAGACTGAAACACATGATTGGATGCTAAGGAGAGGGTGTTGGGGGTTATACACTCAAAGCATGTGTATTGACATTTTGATATTAAATTTAAAGAGAATTACATTTTTCTTATAATTGTTATTTTAAATAATTGTTGAATAATTTATATAAATATCTGAAAATTCCATATTCATTAATGAGACTATGATCTTGTATTAGTACGAGAGAATTAAGATCATAGATAATGAATAAAATTGTCAACAACATATTAAAGTATAGAATCTTTAATAAATGGTTGCTAGTACGGTTCACTAAGTATTATGAACGTGTTGATCTAGATCCAGATCATTGATGTAGATAGACATCTTAGTGAATGTACTTTATATAATATGATTATATACGATAAGATCAATGTGAATTAATATATTTATTAAATTGCCGTTTATCATAAAAATATAATACACATCAATTCGATGATCATATGTAAATCAATTTGAATCCTGAGTAGTCATGAACTACTATGCATGTCTAATGGATCTTTTGATTCACTCGTTAAAGTATGTTTGTTAATCAAGCTAGTGATTTTTGTTTTGGAGATTTAGTGATATGGATGGCTGGGGACATAATCTTACAAAATTTAGAATCTAAGTTCTCTTAACATATCATATATCGGTTTTCTTTAATGTTACTTCTGTAACCGAATGATTATTGAGCTCAAATTTATAATGAAATTATAAATTAGCTATTCACTAGTGGATTAATGGTACTTAAGGATCAAAAGGTAATTGGAAGGGTAAAACGATAATTTTGACTAATTTTAATTTGCGAACCAATAATTGGAGGACATAACTACATGAAATGAATATGTTAGTGGACTACATGAGAAGAATACTCTGTAAATACATTTTAAAATCTCTAAGAGTGTAACTCCATATTTATAGTGGAGTAATAATAGAATTAATAAATAAAATTATTTAATTAAAGAATTTAATTAATAATCTGATTTGTTAATGTTTAGGATCATAGGTTCATGATCCTATGATCACCTCTACACCACGGTGTCTAGGGTGTGAATATTTTAGGACATGAGAAAAGAACTGACTTGTAAAAAGAATTTCTAATTTTTAGAAATTATATATATATATATAAATAATTATCAATTTTTTTAATTATCGATAAGTGAGAGAGAATATTTAATTTGTGAAATTAGATACTTAATTTTAAATTAAGTGACATCTATATAACTATCTGATTAAAATAAATATTTAATTTACAGTAATTGGCACGTGTCAATCACAAATAGGATATCAGAAATTGACATGGATTGCTGTGGTGCCACGTGGCACTACAGTAGTGAGTGTGCAACACTGTAGTGCCACATGGCACTATAGTTGTGCACAATTACAGTGAGTCCCAGTGCAATTGATAATTTTATAATTAAATATTATTTTAGTTTATCTCTAAAAATCGGATACGCCATTATCTAGAATATATACAGATATTATTCTAATGGTCTTGGTTGTTAAAAGAAGAGGATATAATCGATTGATCAGATCATCAGTTCTTCAATCAAGAGCTGAATTGAGAATATGATTCGTGTCAGAGAGATTTTCATTTATGATTAAACATTAATCAAATCTCTAAAAAAAATAATCATCCCGTTCTTTTAGATAATCATCTCACTAAAGTAATTCTTAGTAAATCTCTAGATCTCATGTGTTGAGAACATCTAGAGATAGAAAAAGTGTTTTGTAATATTCTACGTGCCCACACACATCCTATTGCATTGAGGATTGACTTGGAAGATCTTGGTGTGGATCTTAGAGTTTACTGATCGTTGGAACGATTTCGTGAGAACGAATGATCGATCATTTTTTGCAATGACACTTGATATAGACTATAAGAGGTATATAATTCCTAACATTGTATGTGGTAGATTTAACTTATAAATATATAATAGATCCTGGCTTATTGAAAAAGTGTTTTCAATAAAAGTTTTTATTTAGTTATCGTGGCGTTGCACAAGTTTTACTTTATTAAAAGATTCAATTTTTATTAAAAATTAAATTTCTTAAAAGGCCTCGCGCCTCCACGCTTCCGCCGTGCACGCGCCGCGACAACCAGCAGAGGGCGCTTTGGTTATTACACTAGATTATTTGTTTGGAATGTATAGTAAGTTTAAGTTCATCAAACAAGGACATGAGCCGCATGATTTCATTGCAGGTGAGTGCAAGAGCCCTATATTCTACTTCTGCACTGGATCTTGCAAATATTGTTTGCTTTTCTGAACTCCATGTAATGAGATTGCCACCTAGGTATACACAGAGGTCACCTGTAGATTTTCTATCATCTAGGGATTGTGCCCAATGTGCATCAAGTATCTTAGAAGTCTTTTACGTACTTTCCAGTGCTCGGTGGTTGGGTTGGAGAGAAATTGGCTTAACTTATTGGCTGTGAGGGCAATGTCTGGCCTAGTCTTGGTAAGATATTGTAGTGATCCAATTAGACTTATGTAGAATGTAGGTTCTGAAAAAGGTGTACTAAAAGCAATCATCAACGCACTAGGACGTGTGTGAGCATGTAGATATCACGAAAATACTTTTCTGTCTCTAGATGTACTCAACATATGAGATCTAGAGATTTTACTGATAATGACTTTTGTGAGACGATTCTCTAAAAAAACGTGATGATGATTATTTTAGAGATTTGATTAACTCTTACGTAAATTTTTTTTTCGAGAATTGTGTTATTCTCCCAACTCCCGATTGATGAACTGATTCAACTCATTCAACTGAATGATTAATGCATCATCTTAGGCCATCAGAATAATATATCTATATTTTTCTTAATAATGATGTATAAGATATTTTGGGATAATTGAAATAATATTTAATTATAAAATTACCAATGACAGTAGGATCCACTACTATTGTGCACAGCTACAGTGTCACGTGGCACTGCAATGTTACACACCCACTACTATAGTACCACGTGGCACTACAAGTCTCCATGTCAATCTCTGATACCCAATCAGTGATTGACACGGGGCAATTACTGTGTATTTAATATTTATGTTAATCAAATTAAATATCTAAATATTAGTTAATTCAAAATTAACATATATGATTATTCCTATCAACTAAATTATCTGCTATTTTATAAATAATAGATTTTAGTTGATCCAAATTATTATCTAATGATAATTTAATTATCTAATTTCATAAATTAGATGTTTTGTCTCACTTATTGATAATAAAAAAATTTATATATATATATATATATTAATTTCGAAATTATATTAATATATATAAATAATTCAATTTATTAATTCTTAATTAATTAATCACACATAATAATCTCATAATTATGTACTTACCCCGAAATAAAAATTACTTTGCAAGTAAGTCCTTTTCTCACGTCATAAAATATTCACATCCTAAACTGCGTAGTATATAGGTGACTTCGAGACCATGAATCTTTAATTCTAAGCTCCAATAAATCAGATTATTAATTAAAAATTTTAATTAAGTAATTTTATTTATTAATTCTATTATTACTCCACTATAAACATGGAATTACACTCTTAGAGTTTACAGATTGTATTTATAGAGTATTCTCATGTAGTCCTATGATATAATCATTTCACGCAGTTATGTCCTTCAATTATTTGTTCATAAATTAGAATTGGTTAAAATTATCGTTTTACCCTTCTAATTACTTCTTGATCCTTAAATACCATTAATCTACTAGTAATTGGCTAATTTATAATCTTATTATAAATCTGAGCTCAATAACCATTCAGTTCTAGAATCAACACATAAGAGAGCCAATATACGGTCCGTTAGGAAAGCTTGGATTTCAAATCTTGTAAGATCGTGTTTCCAGCCATTCATATCACTGAATCTCCAAAACAAAAGTCACTAGCCTATTTTTCAAACAAACATTAACGAGTGAATCAAAATATCCAGTAGAAATGCATAATAGCTCATGACTACTCAAGATTCAGACTAATCTACATATGATCATCGAATTGATGTGTATTAAATTTTTATGTTAAACGGCACGTTGATAAAAATAATAATTCACATCGGTCCAGTCATATATAATCTCATTATATAAGTATCTTCACTAAGATATCTATCCACGTCAATAATCTGGATTTAGATCACATACATTCATAATGTATAGTGAACCATACTAGTAACCATTCATTAAAGATTCCATACTTTTATATGTTACTGTCAATTTTATTCATTATCTATAATCTTAATCCTCTCACATACTAATACAATATCACAGTTTCATTAATGAATATGAAATTTTTATATATTTATATAAATTATTCGACAATAATTCTAAAGAATAATTATAAGAAAAATATAATCTTTATTAAATTTCATATCAAAATGTCAATACACATGCTTTGATGACATTACCCCCAACAATTAGCACCATCAACATGTCACTACCTGTGAACTTTGAGAAAAGAGAAGTATCTAATATGGAGTGGTGAAAACTCCAACTGTTTAGAGCTCCTTTTAAATTTTCATACCAACCCTTGGAGCATGTCAAGACCATAAAGTGCCTTAATCAACTTACATACATGCTTAGGTTTGGATGAGTCTATGAACCCTTGAGGTTACTCCATTAAAAGTTTTCATGTAGGTCCCCATGCAAGAAGGCATTGTTGATGTCAAGTTGTTATATTTCCCAACCTTTGGACTAAAGGTGTCAAAACAGTTGATGTCAAGCTGCTGTTGGAAGCTTTTGGCCACTAGTCTGGCCTTATACTTATGAACTGTACCATCTAAGTTATGCTTAACTTTGAATATCTATATCTTTATACCATAGTCTGATTATTATCAGGAAGCACAAATGTCCAGTGTGATTATCCAAGAGAGTTTGATATTCACTTCTCATAGCGGCTAGCCGATTTGGATTATGTAGGATCTTGTAATTGCCCAAAAGGGGGTGAATTAGGTGTTTTTGTGTAAATGTGTGTTATGCTATTTGATTAAAAAATATAATAGTGGCAAGCAAGTATATCGAAGAAATGTAGTGGAGTTCCCCAAATATGTATAAATTAATAATTCTTTAAGGGGTACGGCTCACCAAATATATATGAAACAAAAGATAAAGAGATAAAGGAAGAAAGAAAGAACGCAAAAGATTTTTATGTGATTTGGCATTTCTTGCCTACGTCCATGTTCCAATGCGCCTCCTTGAAGATTCCACTATAATCACGATCTTCTTCATTATTGAAGATCAAAACCTCGTACACTGATTGATTTAGCAGTACCAATCACACCTTATTACATCTTTAACAATTCTCACGAACAAAAGAATAACTCTCTTACTTAGAGTAGATATACAAATATGCTCCCAAGATTAACTACACTCAAAATACTAAGATGAGGAATTATGTGGCTCAAGGAAAGAAAATCTCTCCCTGAATTTTCTTTCACAAGGAAATTCGTGCTCAATTGTTGTGTATTTTACCTCCAAGAAGCCCTTCTGTTTATAGGATAAAAAAATAGTCGTTGGTGCAAAACAATGAGAAAATGACATCTGCCGGTACTGTAACGGTCGTCCAGTGGAGCTTCTATTTTTAATTTTAGGAAATGATCGTCCGGATGCACAGTAACGATCGTCCGCTCGACCATTTAATTTCAAAGATTTTATGAAAAATTCCTTTTTATTTTTTGCATTTTAAAATCTCGTCCGCTACACAATAACAGACGTCCGTTCTTGATAGAGACAGACTAATTTATGCATTTAAAATTATTTTTGTTGGAATTATGTCCACAAAATAGGGTGTAATAACTATTTATGAGTGAACAGTTATTTCTAAGACATTTATGTATTACTAATTTTTATAAATAAATGAAATTTTCCTTTAATTCAAGTGTGTTTGTAATTTACTTAAGTTCTGAAACTATTATCAACGAAAGAAGATTAAAGACCAAGCGGTCTTCCAGACAAACTCTTGCAAGATTGTTCAAAATGTTATTCGCAGTTTTAGGATCGACTGGACAATCAAATTCAATTATGACTATTACGTTGAATCAAAAAATGTCGGTCTTGAGGCATGGGAGTGGAGACTCTAACGGTTGACCTAAACATGTTATGGAATATGTTGAATAGACCAGTAACCAATTAGTTTAGAGCAAAGTCATTTATCTAGCTCTAAATCTGATTGTTATGCCTGAGGTGAATACGGAACTTGACCTAGTTACTCATGATCTTTGATTTGCTAAAGGAGTGAGTTTGAATTGTCGGGCAATACCTCAGCTATTAGGATCGTGATTCAACTATGTTAGAGTTGCGTGATTCACAGATATGAAATTCGTGGGAAGATTACAAAAGCAACAATATCGCCTTATATTTTATTGATGAGAGTGTGAATAAATAAACTGGGTCTGGTACTCGATGACATGAGTCATTGAATAAGACATGTTAAACTGTATGAAACACTTCACGGATATGTCTTTCTTGTTCACAGTCAATAAAGAAGTTAAGAAAATAATAATTAGATGGGTAAAATGATAATTTTATATCACACTCTTGTTACTGATATTCATGAATATAAATACCATAAAATATTTGGTGGACCGTGAAATATAAATGCTTATTTGCACCATCAAAAAATATAACACGCATGAATCGAGAGTTCATTCAGCATCAGACCTATAGTGGAGTCGTATGATGTCGGGAATTATAGAGATAAATTAGCCAGATATTTGAATCCCATAATTTAGTTCATGTGGGTTCATTCGGCCTCAGAAGTAGCTCATATGGACAGTAATAAGTAACAACATCAGTTGGACTAAAAACGTGTTTCAGACCAATGTACACTTCTAGAGTCCATATGAGATGAGCGTCATCACTATATTAGTGAAGACCAAGATTAATGTTCAAATTAATTATTTTGTTATTTTTTAATTATTAGATAATTAGTAAATAAAAAAATTAATTAATTGAAGGGTAGAGATCAATTTAATTCATTAGTTTAGATGGATAACTTTGGACATAATTTTGGCTTCACGGAAAGATGTTAAAATCGCATATGCAGGTCAAAGGAGAAGGGATTTTTCGTTTTTAACATATAAGAGTATATGGATAAATTTTATCATCAATATATAAGGGATTGCATTAAAGTTGCATCTTGAACCTAACTTAAGTGTGTTAATCATAACATAAAAAAGTTTCTCTCTCCCTCTCCCTACTATTGCTGTCGAAACCTATAGGGGAGAGAAAATTTTTGTTTTCTCTTCCGCAGTTATTTTGAGAGCCCACACTCAATTCCTACTATATCATTGATAGATATATTTATGATTCCTACGAGTGGTTGTCAGTACGAAGATCAATTACAAGCTTTGTGAATCTCAGGAACGAAGAACGCGAGATAGATAATTAGATCCCGCCAAATTAGAATTTCTTCATGACAAGAAAATGCATAAATAGTTTTTATCTTTTCTCTATACATTTATACAATTATGCACGTTCATCGGTTAGTTTTGTGTTTAATTTGATTAAAAGTTTGTATGAAAATTTTGGATATTCCACCCATGAATTCGTCATGGTTCATTAATTTTCTACAAAATCTCAAACTCGATCCAACAGCTTTATCGTGGTAGAATTATTTTGGCCAAAAATATGATTTGAGATTTTTTTTAGACTTATTTTTTTCTATCCTATAAACCATATGATTTTTTCATCATAATAATTTTGAACTCCTATAGAAATTTAGTTGATAAGTTTCCATGATTTTTCAAATGTCTTCACACTTCTCCTGTGTAACTTTCAATACACGTAATACTACATAACAGAGATAGAAACGCTTACACATACATTAGAATTTAACAATATTTAATGATCATCAAAAATTGATTATTTACTCAAAGCGTCAACATATAGGGATTGCTTCTTGCACTGTTTGAGGTTCTGAGGTTTGTAGCAGTGAAGTGATGAATGCTTTAGGTTTCAAAGATCTTGTCTTAGACCTAAGCATGGATGCACAAAACTCATAGTGGTAACATTAGATGGGTATGTGGGTGGGGGAGAAGATGGTGATGGGCAAAAAGGTACACTATTATTAGGAATGCTGTAATTAGGTGAAAGTGAAGTACATGATATTACATGTAGAGTGAGTTGAAGCACATGCTGCTGGTGAAGACCAAGATTGCATAGTGGGTGATGTTGTAGGGTGATCTGTATGCATCATAACAGTCAATTCTGTTTTAGTTTTTTTTAAATGGAACATTTCAAATATTTTGGTGTTCCGTTTCGAAAAAAAATTCAGACATATAAAATATATTATAAGTAATATAATAAATAACTAGCAAGATATACATAATTCTCATTAAAATACTTCTTTATATTAAGATCTCTTACCTTATTCCAATAATATAATAAATAACTAGCAAGATACACATAATTCTCATTAAAAACTTTTTTATATTAAGAAGTCGTACTATTGCCAAGCATTCTAATTTATTTAACGTAATTCTTTACGTGAAAAGTAACAAAACAATATATAAATCATCCAATTAATCTAAATAAATCACTCATTTAATCTAAAAATAATCTCTTATTTATTCAAATATATTTATAAATAAATCACCGCATTAAATCTAAACAAGTTAGCAATTTTAAAAAATAATTATAAAATATTAAATTAAAAAAATGTTATTGAACAAAAATGAAGCAAAAAAAAAATACTAGGTTGCATGCCAAGAGAGTCGAAACCTGGGGGCTCATGTGGTTCAAGAGCCTTAACCACATGAGCTGCACTTTTGGTGAAGACATCGCTTTCACTGGTATTTATTATTGTTTTACAAATAAGGGTTTGTTTCAGCATATTTATCATTCCGTTCCGGTTGAAATTGTTTGAATTTGAGGATAAAATTCTACCACCCCATGTTTCATTCCGTTCCCATGCCAGAACTAAAATATTCCGACCGAAACGGAATGGAATTGACAACTATAGTATACATTGAGAGAGCTAGAGATTGACATGAGGCTTGAGATAATTTTTGAAAAGAATGTGGTGTTATTGAGTTAGAGCTTAGTGGTAGTGTTGAGTTAGAGTCAGTGGTAGTGTTGCATATCAGATCATGACATGGAAAATCATATTCATAAAATGTGACACTCTTGTAGATGTAGATCTTTTCTGTTTTTGGTTCTAAGCACATGTATCCTTTATGTGATGGACTATACCCTAGAAACACACATTTCTCAGTATGGAAGTCAAATTTATGTGTGTTGTAGGGTCTTGAAAATGAAAAACAGGAGCAAATAAACACCTTAAGATGATTATAATTAGGTGTTTTGCCAAACATTTTTTCATAAGGACTAGTATTAGCATAATTGTGGTGGGAAGAATGTTTATGAGGTAGGTTGTTGAGAAAGCTTCCCATCAAAATTTATTTGGTAACTTAGACTGAGCAAGAAGTATGGGCAAGGGCGCCGGAAAATGATTCCAGGTTATTTTAGGATGGGTAACAGTAATCTAAACTCTCCAGGTAAATATAGTGCATTCATCAAGTATGCTAATGTAATATCTAAAAGTCGACTTAAATAAACAAGCAGTAGGTCCCCAAACATTAGTGTGAACAAGAACAAAATGTGTTATAACATTAATAGTAGAAACTTTGAAACAAATTTATGTGCCTTACCTAACATGCATAAATCACAAAAGGTTAAGGCACTAGGACTGGACATTTATACAGACTTGAACACTTGACTCATTATAGGCATAGAGGGGTAACCTAATCTTTGATTAAAAAAAATGGCTTCAGCCAATGGAATGTTGCTTCTTCATCGCTGAGGTGGCAGCATGAGAGCACTGTTGAGTTGTGATTGCTGTCTTGTTAGCAGCATCTGATTGGCACAAGTACTCAGCTGGTTTAACACACAGAGTAATTGGTCGAAGAAAATATATGAATTCAAAATCTAACATTAACATACTAGTTGGTTAAGTGAGAAAATCCACGGTACAAACATGGACCGCTACATGGGTCAAATTTCCTTTGGATCACCCCTTGTAGCCCCATGTAGGAAGATTTATGAATCAATTGACTCAATGTACTGGAATGATCCTGCTTTAGTTTACAAGAACCTCCGGTTTCAAGTTTTGACAACTAGACCCATTAACTATTCAATATTGGCCGTAAGTCGCGGAAAATTGCCACTTATTTATGCTTTTTATAGGCCCAAAACAAAATTAGGCAGTTAGTAGACTACAAGCTTGGGTTCCTGCATTATTAAAAAAAAATTAGGCAGTCACCACAACAGGAAGTCCACCTAAAATGGAAACTTTTCGCAAACAAAGGAACGTCTATGCTGGCCAGGCCATGATTTCCCTGGTACTCAGAAAAGATTAGCCGACTTAGCTATGAGTTTGGTAAGGCAATGTTGTTTTTCACAATTTGCACAGATTTATGTGAATGGCCAAATAAAGGTTTTGCAAAGAAATAGTCCATCACCAAATTTTCTGTTAATTATATCCTTAAAATGTAACATCAAGTTTCTATACTTCATTGTACAACAGGTTCGTATGACTACTGCATCATTTAAGTAGTTTATACCAAATATAGTTAAAGACAAACATACAAGAAGTGAATTTCAAGTTCATTTCTCCCGTAAAATTTTGGTGGCCTGTGTTAGCGTATTTTTAAAATAGTATGTGGAAACGGTTATATAAGCGCTCTCGTAGCTCAGTTGGTTAGAGCACCCGTTTAGTAAGCGGGAGGTCTTGAGTTCGACTCTCAACGAGAGCAATGCATTCTTTTTCAAATCCAAAAATAAAATTGTAACGGTTTGTCGTTTACTTCTTCACTACAGGAACGTTTTTTATAAACCCCAGCTCCGTCTTTTCTCGTCAGCGCCTCTGTTTTTCTCTGAATCTCTCTTCAAAACCTTAAACCCTAAACCCATGAAAATGACGGGTAAGGGTCCTTCACTCTTCTCCGACATTGGCAAGAAAGTAGGAGGTAAAGTTTCCTCTTCATGACTCTCCCTCACTTTCCTTTTCGATTCCCTATCGGAAATAATTATTTCAACTCCAGCTATCTTACACTCGATTATTTTGCAGATTTGCTCACTAAGGACTACAGCAGCGACCAGAAGTTCAACGTCTCCACTTTTAGTGAAGCTGGATTGGTACGAGCGCCCTCTTCTGCCTTTTGTTTCGTTTAATTAGTATGCTACCATCTACATTTTGGTTATTTATTTTCCCTTTTTTACGTGTATGTGTGTGTGGATTACTTGATTGTATATGCTGGATGCTTGAATCAAATCAAATTTGTTTCTACATAGAATACTCTGTTTGAACCTGGTCGCTTTTGCTTTTACAATTTCTGTAGTGTTCCGTCCTGCTTGATCATCAATTTACTGTTTAATGTATGTTGAACTATAAGATCTGTTTAGATTGTAATAAGTTTTACTTAGGAGGGCAAAAGAAAGGAACACTCTTGTTAGTTTAAACATCAACTACAATGTCTATTGCGTCATTGTCTTGATAAAATTGGCAAAATTTATGGATCTTTCCACTTCTTTACGCCAAATTATCTTGGATGTATTTGTGAATTTGATACTTTTTTTCTTTAATGTTATATCTACAAATTTCCTGTTTCATGTATGGGTGTCTCCCTTGCAGCTTCATATGAATGCTTATTTTTCTTGCTGATATAATTTATCAGCTTCACGTGTTCTCTTTTCGAGTTCAGGGCCTTAACTCGTCCGTGTCGAAGAAGGGAGGTCTTTACTCGGGGGATGTGGCGGCACTATACAAGTACAAGAATGCGGCGATTAATGTCAAAGTTGATACGGAGTCCAATGTAATTTCTCACCTTCGTGTTCTTACTGAGATGTGTTGGAATTTCTGTTGTTTCTTATGTAACTCTCAGTTAAACAGCTCTCCTCAGTGTTCGCAGTAACAGATGTGCTGCCATCCACAAATGTCGTAGTTTCATTCAACCTAACGGATTATGAATCTGGCAAGGTAGCTACGTCTCCGTGCTTATTAACTAGTCATGGCTCTTAATTAAGACTGTAACTATAAAGATTTAATACCTGTGTAATCCGTGACAGTTGGAGGTTCAGTATTTCCATGAACACGCTACTTTCACTACAGCTGTTGCCCTGAAAAAGTTTCCTGCGGTTGATATTTCAGTAACTTTTGGTACTCCCACGATTGCTTTTGGAGCAGAAGCTAGTTACTCGATAAATGGAAGTACGTTTGCAAAATATAATGCTGGTGTAAGCTTGACGAAGCCAGATTCAAATGCTACAGTAGTCCTGTAAGTCTCCTGTTTGAGAAGTGGAAACTGATTTTTTAATGCTACAGATGGCGTAGCCGAGAATAATATTCGACTTATTGATCTAATATATTAGGCATGAGTCAGTTTTCCCAAAACTTTTACGAAATAGTTATTCTACTTTTGTAGGGCTGACAAAGGAGACCTGCTTAAGGTGTCATACTTGCACTATATAAATAAGCTGAATGGGGGAGCTTTTGTAGGGGAGGTAACCAGAAGGTTCTCCACAAATGAGAATATATTAACAGTTGGGTGTTCTTATGTGGTTGACCCACAAACGGTGGTAAAGGCCAAGCTAAACAACTATGGGAATCTTGGGGCTCTTTTGCAGCATGAGCTTACACCCAAGTCCTTCTTGACCCTCTCTGGTGCTTTTGAAACCAAAGCTTTGGAGAAGACTCCCAAGTTCGGTGTGGTACTCTCTTTGAAGCCTTGAATATTATTCTCATTTGTAGTCATGTAAACTATCTTATTGCCCTCATCAGTCATCACAGATCATTCAATTTGTTAAATTTTAAATGCTAGCAAAATGTCAGATATATATTTTTGATAGTGTGCCCATGAACATTAACTATTTTTTATATTTTTTATGATTATAAAATTCGTTGTTTAATTTTATATTAAGTTTTAGAAAAAGTAATGATCACACGTAGGTCATGTTAAAAAAATCATAAAGGTCATGTTAAAAAAAATCATAAAGGTCATGTTAAAAAAAAATCATAAGTCACAAGTATAAAAAATATTAAAAATAATCACTGCACGCATCTCAAAATAAATAAAAATACTGTGACAAAAAAAATTTTAGCCTCACCTGCATCATATAATATTTATTGTATATATAAATATATCATAGAAATAGACAGATTATATTACATAAATTTTCTGAACATTGTATTAAATTTGGTTGGACTTGTGAGTTCATTTTTGGCGTCAATATTTTTTCTAAGATTTGTGGGTGATTGTTTTTTTTATATTTCATGCTGGCTATTTTTATTTATTTTTTCCTAAAGTGCATCTTGATGATCTTCCTTTTAGAAGCCTTGCTAGGCTTGTATAAAAACCCACTAACTTGAGCCCCTTTCACTTCAACCCCCAGCCCATTAATTTCAACCCAAATAATAAGTAACACAAACCATTTTCCTATATCTAAATTTAGTAATCGTAATAAATACTCAAACACATTAAATACTCAATCTGTCGCGTATGTATACCGGTACTCAAATTTCGTGGATTTATATAATATATATTTTATATGCATATATAATTTTCTTTTAAATTTAAGTTATTAATTTTTATTTTTGTATGATGCTTACCGTTTTTTATTTGTTTTTCTTAAAAATAACTTATTCCATCATCACCCCTACTAAATTTCCCTTCTCTTCAACCCAACAAACCGTTTCATTAGCTCATACCCCCTCTTCGAGAATTCTCTCTCTCTCTCGACAGTTCCTTCTCTCTCGACAGTTCTCTATCTCTTCGTCCAACTCTCTCTCCGGTGAAGCTCTCTGTGAATCTCCTCCATCTCCATGAAGCTCCTCCATCTCCTAAGATCCTCATTCTTCTCCTCTGTATTCTTTTCCTTTCATTAGGTACTCATTTGCTTGATTTTTTATTGGAGTTTCTAAAATGGATTTTGATTTAGGGTTTCTTAAATTGTGAAAGTTACTGATATTTTCTGAAATTCCTGAAGGTTAGATGTTTGATATAGGGTTAATTTGTGGATTTAGGATTTCTGAAAATTTTGGTCTTTATAATTTTTTGATTTAGGGTTAAGGTCTCTGAAATTTCCCGACTCAAGCAAATGAAATTTTTGGGTTTCTTAAAATTGGTTGTCGCGACTGTTCGTCCCGCTCGGTTTTCCTTCTTCTCACACCCCTAAGTTATAAGTGAATCAAAATACTATTTGATTTAGACCGTACTTTTGAACCATTATGTATTGCTTATGTCCATGAATTCTTCAGTTGAGATTTGAGACAGCTAAAACAGAACAAGGCACTGAAGCACGAAGTCACAACAAGGATTTAGTTAAGAAATTCGCAACAACAAATTGATTCAAAAAATCGCAACAACAAATACGTACTTAAAATCAGCAACGAACCCTAGAATAGAGAAAGATGAACCTAAAATAATAAGACATAAGCGATAAAAAAAAAAAGAAAATGAATTACAACAATAGTATTAAAATTGCAAAAAATGATCACGTGTAAGAGACATGTCAATTTTTAACGGAGCTATTAAAAATTTGGAGTATCTGCATAATCGACAAAGCGCAAATGCAAGCCCTTCCGAAGCTAAAAAAAACTTTTGTAGGGTTCCAAGTCTAAAAGCGAAGTACAGTGGTGTACTTGCATTTCAATAAAGAAATAAAAAAACCTAATAAAAAATAAAAAATATATATATATAGAAGCGGAATCGACTTTAGAAACGGACGCAAAAGCAAAGGAGATGTTGGGAAGAAATCAAAACATCCTTAACAAAAAACCCGACAAAACCGTGATATCAAGTAAATCAAATCAAATCTTAGAGCCCAAGTTACATCAAACACAAGCGCCGGTGCACACCAGACGTGACTGAGAGAATGAATGATGGACGTTCTTGATCCAGATTTTAGGCTTTTCCACCAGCCCATTCATCCAAACTGCGCCGGCGCCATTCTCCTTCAGAAACACCGTCCCTCGTCAATCGTCAACTCTTATCGCCGATGAAAGCTTCAGAGACACCCTTTCCCTCAATTCCTTCGTCCCGTTTTTCTGACGCCAATGTGATCATTGAGAAGAAACCCTTTTGCCGTAAGCGTAAAAGAACGGGATATTGGCAACTCCTTGATCCTCAAACTATTTCAGGCCCTAAATATATTCCCAAGATTATCACGCAATACACGGAACAGAAAACCAACCGTCTCTCTGTGGAAGTCAAGCAGCACCTTCTTCATCTCGGCTGGAAAATCGAGTTTATCAAGGATAAACCCAATGTTAGGTTCCGGTACACATCACCGGACGGCAAGTGTTATCTATCCCTCATTAAGGTCTGTGAGGATTTGAGAGGAGAAACGGAAAACCCTCCTCCTCTGCCACCACCGGAGCCGGAAATTGACGTAGATGATAATGCTGGAGATTTTAACGATAATGGTTGTGGAATGAGTGAGTCTTCTTGTGTCCCTTCTCGTGTTCTTCTGTTTAAAGGTAAGCATTGCCCTCAAGCTGTGGTGGATTGGTACAAGTTAGGAGTAGAAAAGAATTACAGGAGCAGATTCAATAAGAAGGACGTGAAAGAAAAAGCAAAGGAGCACCCCTCGGCCTTGCGATGGGTTTTTTACTACGTGGAGAGGAAGGGTAAGTTTGAGCTTCGTTATAAATCGCCAAATGGGAAGAATTATTACTCCCTCAGAACTGCTTGCAAAGGCTGTATTGATGAAGGCGGAGCCTCTGACATAGTTGGTTCTAAAATCTTTTCAAATTGCATTGATATTGTTTCAAATTGCAATAATATTGAGGAAACAGAAGACCAGGAAAGCTCGACGCCATTGAATTTTGTATATTCTAGAAAACCAAGGAATAATGATGATGCATCGATCAATGCAGAGCATTTCATTGAAACACAAATGGAAACACAGTCTGTAGAAGCTGAAGAGGGTTTAGAGCATGGGCTAATAGTAAAAAACAATGATTTATCTATCATTGCAGAGCATCCAATTGAAGCACAAATGGCAACACCGGCTGTGGAAGCTGAAGAGGGTTTAGAACATGGGGTAATAGTAAAACATGGCGATTTATCTATCAACGCAGAGAATCCAATTGAAACACAAGCTGTGGAAGCTGAACAGGGCTTAACACATGATCCAATGAAGCAGAGTCCGCAGAAACAGAGAGTTAAAAGAGGAAAAGTGATAGCTGATATGAAGAAATTAAGAGATGGAGCAAAATGCAGCATGTCTCTTCCTTGTGTGCAGCTATCAAGTAAACGAGTACAGAAGGAAGCTGTTTCCAACTCTGCTTATCGTAATCCCCGAACAATTCTATCTTGGTTGATTGAAAACAATGTGGTTTCTTCAGGTGATAAAGTACACTATGGTGGACTCAATGGCCGTGCTCCATTGGCATGGGGGAGGATAACTTCTAATGGTATTAAATGCGATTGTTGCTTAAATTTGTTTACACTTAGCCGGTTTGAAGCTCATGCCGGTAGCACAAAACATAGACCGGCTGCTAATATATTTGTGGAAGATGGGAGGTCATTGTTAGATTGCCAAAGGAAACTGATGCAAAATAACAAGATGACAGCTTTCACCAGAAGGTCAGATAATAATTTGCGTAGATATGATTGGAATGACCATATTTGTTCAGTTTGCCATTACGGGGGCGAGCTTATTCTATGTGACAGGTGTCCTTCTTCATTCCACAGTAGATGCCTTGGGTTAGAAGATGTCCCTGATGGCGATTGGTTCTGCCCATCTTGCTGCTGTGGAATTTGCTACAAAAGCAAAATTGTACAAAAACAAGAAGAAAGTGATTCTGAGTTTCTCAACTGTGATCAATGTGAGCATAAATATCACATTGGGTGTTTGAAGAGTAAAGGGACAGTTGATTCGGGTAAGCTCAAACTGCCCAAAGAAAGATGGTTTTGTAGTAGAATGTGTGAAAGTATACATCTTGGACTTCAAAAGCTTTTGGGAAAGCAGATTCATGTGGGTGGAGGAGATAATTTGACTTGGACATTGTTGAAGTACATAAACTCACCAGATGATAATCAATATTCTGTTGAGAATCAAAGCAAGCTTAACATTGCTCTCAGTGTGATGCACGAATGTTTTGAGCCGGTTAAAGAATCATTCACGAAGAGAGATGTGGTTGAAGATGTGATTTTCAGTAGAGAATCAGAGTTGAAACGGTTAAACTTCAAAGGGTTCTACACAGTGGTGTTGGAGAGGGACGATAATTTGATTACAGTGGCTATAGTGAGGGTATTTGGCGGAAAGGTAGCGGAAGTTCCTCTTGTTGGTACCCGGTTTCAGTACCGTAAGAAAGGAATGTGCCATGTTTTGATGAATGAGCTTGAAAAACAGCTTATGGAGTTGGGAGTTGAGAGGCTGGTTTTGCCTGCTGTTCCTGCAGTACTGAAAACTTGGACCGGCTCATTTGGGTTTGAGATTATGTCTGATTATGATAGATCACAGTTTCTGAATTACACGTTCTTGGATTTCCAGGATACGATCATGTGCCAGAAGTTGTTGCGATCGGAGACGAGACGGTCACAGATGGATCTCCATGATAAAGAGAACCATGATGGTTCGACATCCAGTGGGGTATCGGAAATATATCAGGCTGATCAATTTAATGTATTAGAGTTTGCGCAAGCTCTAGATTTTATTGCTGAGACCTTGTGAACTCTTACCTTATTTGATAAAGGTATCTTTAAGCTAGTTGATTAGGCCATTCCGTGTTGACTTTGACCGTTGCTTTAATTTTTTTTCAATATTAATTTTAATGTATATTCATAATCCTAACTAAGGTTGATTATAAATTTATTTCCATTTTCCAATTGTAGATTCTCTCTCCGTAAACAGTTTGTATAGAAAATAGAACTGGTGAAATTTTTTGTCACTAAGGCTTGGCTAATATGCATTTTATCACTATCATCCTATCACGGTCGGAAGAAATTCCTGGCATGAATGCGAGGCCTTTGTGGCTTTGTTAAATTTATTTTTTCAATTGGCCAAAAATTTTGAGGGGTTTGTCAAAAATGTGCATGTGTTCACTTAATATTCAAAGGAGTTAATTAAAATGTACAAATTAATAATTCTTGAAGAGATTTACTTAAAATGTAGAGAGGTTCATTAAAAATGTACTGGAGTTCATAAAAAATGGATATGAGTTCACCTAAAATGTAGATGGGTACACCTAAATGTACAAAACTAATAATTTTTTAGGGGTTCACCTAAAATTTAGATGAATTTACCAAAATGGATATGAGTTCACCTAAAATGTAGAAGGGTTCACCAAAATGTACAAAATTAATATTTTTTTGAGAGATTCACCCAAAATGTAGTGGAGTTCACTTAAAATGTAGAGGAATCCACCTCTAATGTAAAAGGGGTTCATCTTAAGGCACAACGTCAATTTTGTACATTTAGGTGAACCCATTTACATTGAAGAACCCATGTACATTTAAAGTGAATCCCTGTACGTTTTTTGTGAACACTTCCAAGAAATGTTAATTTTTTATACTTTGGTGAACTCTTCTACATTCTAGATGAACCTCTGTACGTATTTGGTGAACCTCTCTACATTTTAGGTGAACCCCTCTAAGAAATATTAATTTTGTATATTTTGGTGAACCTTTCTACATTCCAAGTGAACTCATGTAAATTTTTCGTGAACTCTACTACATTTTAAGTGAACACCTCCAAGAATTATTAATTTTATATATTTTGGTGAACCCCTCTACATTATAGATAAAACTCTGTAAATTTTTTATGAACCCCCTACATTTTAGGTAGAGCCCTCCAAGAATTATTAATTTTGTACATTTTGGTGAACTCCTCTACATTTTAGGTGTACCCCTTCACATTTGGAGTGAACCCCACTATATTTTAGGTGAACACCTAAAAGAAAATTAACTTTTAAATTTAAGTGAACACCTCAAGCGTTTTTTGTACCCCACTACAAATTCATTGAACCTCTAAAATTGCAATCGTCACTCATCATGTCCCAATCGCCACTTAAAATCCCTTAATCACCATACTGAAGGTGCTAATCACATCTTCATGACAAATCGATATACGTTGAGCTCTAATCGCTACTACTCATCCTAATCGCCACCCCAGGATGGGCGATTGCCATAGGTAGACCCAATCACACCAAAATGACCCTAATCGTCATTCAAATGGCTCTAATCGCCATGTCCCCCACAAACCCTAAAATTGTTATTTTTTTTAATTAATTATCGTACACCGGGTAAATCACCGATAAAATTAGAAAAAAACTCGGTCTCTCAATGCAAACATTCATGATATTCACTTATATGTGAAATTAGATTGGATTAAGTAAAAGTTCCCGAAACAATTGAACATTTATTCATGAACTCGATAAAAGTTGGTCATTGATAATGTTGTTGTGCTTTGTGACAAGTATTAAGCGAGATGGGTTTTCACCATATTAATTATAGGTCATGATGTTATGATGGCCGGTAAATTTTATTTATTTGTTTGAAAAACACGTATAACCTCCAATGTCGGATGCTACTGCTAAATTAAAATTATACACTAAAAGTTTGAAATTAGTATTCAAATTTGAAATTTAACTTTTTATTTTATAATTATACCCCATAAAATTTTAAAAATAACCACATTTATATTTTAATTTATAACCCTATAAATATATTTTTTAAATCTAACTTTATTTTGTTATCAAAAGCAACTCTAAAATTTAAAAACCTTATTCCCATTTTTCTTTTTGATACTTACCTTTATCCCCTCTCTCAACATTTCATTCTTCTACATTCAAACACTTTATTCTCATCATTTCTTCGCACATCTCTTGCAAACCTGAGTAAAACCCATGCCTAACCTAAGCGAAATCCGCTCAACCTGCGACCCCAAACCCTATATCCTTCTAATATTGTATTTTTTCACCAAAAATGGCTAGAGGAAAGCATAAAGTTACAGAGGGAACACTGAGTTTAACTACGTAACCAAGTTCAGACGGTTCAAAAGGGTCGTACGATACCACCGGTTATGGGGTGAAAAGATGTCATCCAAAGAATCAAAATCTTACTAGCCATATTCTTCAACTTGATCCAACAGAGCATATATGCCATTCGAACAAACAAGATGTAAGTTTTTCTTTAAAAAATTAGTTTTATGTGTTATATTGTTAAAACACCTAATAGATACTTGATTCGTTTTGGAAATAGGGTGTTTTTTATGTGATGGTTGTAGAAATATATTATTATTGGTAGTGTCTTGGGTGGAAAACTATAATATGGAAGGAGATTAGAAGATAACACAAACAAGATTAAGTATAGAAGGATGTAAAATAGAGAAAAAAATTAAGTAATTTACGTGTAACATAGATTGTTCGTCAAAACTTGCATTCCATCCATCCGCATTAAAATTGTTCTCATCATACAACACAAGGTAGTTCCATAAGTGTACCTGAATTCCTGCATGGTTGTTGAAGTAAAAACCAAACTCTGTGGGGGTGGCAAATCTTCCTATCAACAACAGTGCATACAAGCAGTGATAACGGACAAAACACTGTCAGAGGAAAGAGCATGGTACTTGGTCTTAATGGGTTTATAGCACAACACTTCATTGAGTTTGTTGGTCCAATCGAAGATACTTATGTGGAAAGTCGGTTGTCTTATAACTATGATGTGGCATCTTCATCTTCGCAGGTGCTAAACGTCTCTAAGTGGTTTTTAAAAATAGGAGTTTACACATATTGTTATACAATGTAATTTTGGAATCTACTTGATATAGACAGCAGCACCAACAACACCAGTTTATATGAACATTTTAAAATCTATTTAAATTTTAAATTGGATTATAAGTTTGTTGAGTATATTTTTTAATTTGTTAAATTTTGGTTGTTGTTTGACATATTATGGATATACATAAATGTTTTGGTTGTGGATTTTATGGTATTAATGGAGAGGTTCTTTCGAATCGTTGTATAGAATTTTAAACTGGATTCTAAGTTTATTCAATGTATGGTTGAATTTTAAACATTTTGTGTATAAAATTTACAAACCGTCATTTTATCCAAATTAACCGTGTTGTTGACATTAACCAAACCAATCGTAAATTTAACTCGTCACGAGAATATGGACAATTAGAGATTCAAATGGAAAAACAAAATGCATAACCAAATGCAATATTCATAGAGAATAGAAAGAGAAGGAAAATTATTTCAAGTTTTGTGTCAAGAATAGTATTAGCAAAAATTATTTTGAAAAAATGAGGTAAAGATTCCATCGTTCTCGCTCTTCAGAGAAAGTGAGAGTGAAGAATATATTGGAGATAATATAGTGTATAAGGATAATATTGTGTATAAGAAAATATTGTGCATAAGATAATATTATGTATAAGGATAATATTGTGTATAGAGATAATATTGTGTTATAAGGATAAAAACGACTATGAAGAAGAAGATAAAATTGGTTATAGAGATAATATTGTGTATAAAGATAAAAATGAATAGGAGGGCCCCAACACTATATGGTATGGCGAGTCATTGGGCTACGGTGTTTAGGGCCCTCCTGGTCCTTTTTGGGACCTAAACGTCATAGTTACAGGCATTTGGCCCGTGTCAGTTGGACACAGGCCAAAGCGCTTATAAATATGGTGTTTAGGGCCCCAAAATGACCATGAGGGCCCCACACGCCATATGTATATGGCAATTCGCGTGGCACCATGGTGATTAGGACCTCCTAAGTGGCAATTCAGACCTAATCGCCATGCTCTCATTTGACTTTTTAGTTGGTAGCTAGTTGGTGCCTGGTTGTTGTGTAATTAATATGATGCCTTAATCATTTTCACACATTTTCACATACATGTCGTTTTCATGTAGTTGTTTTGTTACACTTAGTCATTTTTAAACACTTACCACTTACATGCAAATAGTTTCTGTGACTTAATCATTTTCACAACTTAACATTTTTTATGTACTTAGTCATCTTTTCATTTACTTATTATTTTTCTCACACTTTGACATTTTCATGTACTTGTTTTAATACAGTTAACTATTTTCTCGCACTTAGCTATTTGCATGTGCTTAGTCATTTTTATAATTTATCACATACATTTAACAATTTTCATTCACTTAGCAATTTTTACATTCACTTATGTACTCTGCCATTTTCATACAATTAGAAGAAGCCTTACAAATACAATCGCCACACACTTATTTATTTTCAAAAACTTAATTATTTTCACACTCTTCATTATTTTCACATCCTTATTTATTTTAGTGACCAATCTTTGTATTACCTCAAACGCTTTCTAGGTGTCATTCAAGAGAGTGGATATAGTCTAAAATCTCATCAGTAACATTGTTAAAAATCATATTTCTATATTAAAGAAACGTACATAATGCATAATAATTCAAACATAAGACTACAAGGTCTCCAGTACATGAAAAAATGCATTTTAAATTGAATATAGTAGAGAATTTGTAATTCTAATTAATACATCAAAATGCCTAATTTAAATCCAAAATAAGGGAGAAAATATGTTACTCCAAAGGATGCAAATCAATGAGAAGTTTGTCTGAGGTCCTTCCATTTCTCCAAGCTCTCTTCAATGACTTCATCGCCAAAATCAAAATATATTGCAAATTCTTGGTGACGATATAAAAAATCTAGAAAAAAATGAAAAAAACAATGGAGATAAATAACAAGATCCCGTATCAAACAAACAATATGTTTTAAGCATAATTTCCATGGAGATAATAACAATGAAAGTAATATGTGTAAACCATCCACTCCAGGTGTCAATTATTACTCATCAGGTATTACGAAACATGTTGCAAAAAGGTTTTGGGCTTTACCTTATCTACATAAAAGCATTAAATGAAAAATTAGAAGAGAGAACTTGAAATAAGAGAGAAGCCAATGAATATTACATTAATAATTATCTGAGAGGTGGCCGAGTGGTTGATAGCTCCGGTCTTGAAAACCGATATAGTTCAAAACAAAGAATTATCGATAAAGATTTTGACATATGGAAGTAAAATACTCAAAACAAACACATCGAAAGATGGTGTGTTAGCGAAGACCAAACTTCTGACAGTGCTTTAATATCCAATATATCATATTCACATTTGGATAAAAAGAAGTTAACATTTTGTAGGCTCAAACAAGTAGCTAAACACTACTAATCGAACAGACAAAATTATAATATAATCTTTTGCATAAATTAAGAACTATTAAATCCTAAAGAAACCACAACTTAGAAAATAGCCATGGAATCAGGCAAGGAATAACCACTAACTCAGAAGTCCTTTAAATGGGTGTGTGATTGGGTGAACCCCATTAACTCATAAATAACTAAAAAATAACTGTGACAGGAAGAAATTTATTAGATTTCTCTTAGGCGTGCTTCGTGTGGGAGATAATACTTTGAGCTTTGTGGGCGAACTTCTAAGACTACTGAGAAATAGCCAGAATCAACTTGAACATGAAGAAATTAATCGTTCATATTCCCTAACTTTTGATCATCTGTAAATGGAGAAACTAACTTAGTCCAGAGAATATTGCAGACTGCAACTAACGAAAAACATGGCGCTGAGAGAGATTAAAAGAAGAGGAGCATACCTTTCTCGTGCCCTAGCTTGATTGTTCGCGAAGGGAGAAACACACTTCATCCAGGTCTTCCAAAAAAAGGAGAAATAGACTTCAAAAAATAGGGAGAGAGGCTTTGCTAGACAAGCCTCCTGGTTTCTCACTCTTGAAGATGAACACCTAAAATAGAGAGTAAATTTTTCTTGTACGAAGAATAAACATCTAAGAGAGAGAGAGAGAGCGGGAGATACTTATAGAGAGAGTCAGAGCCTCCGATCTTCTTGCTAGATGGTGGTGGGTGTCCAAGTGAACCAGTATTTTACAGAGCCAGATTCCTCGATGGGGGAGATGCAACTAGAGCCAATGATGGCACAATAGAAGAAGGAATCGTTGATAGTAGAGTCGCTGGTGGAGGAGCTACTTAAACGGTAGAAAAATTGCCAGCTCTGTTCATGTGCCCTTGATTTGAAGTCGAATGAAATAAATGAGGAAATGAGAAGGGGAAAAGTAGAATAAGTAGATGGAGAGCTATTCATCCGCTTGCAAAGGAAATAAAATGTAAAAGTCATATGATGGTTTTAATTGTCATGGCCAGATCCAATGGTGGAAAAAATTCCTGACATTGGAGATTGATCCTATACTAGAACTTAAAGTTCAATATATGTCGGTCATGTTTCCTTCTTGATGGTGGGGAGGGGTTGAGCTACCCCAACTGCGGTGGCAGCAACGTGTAATAGTTATTGATGTTTTAGATTTCTTTATATGAATTCAAGAAGAAAAAGAATACAGCTTTAAGTTTAAGATTTGAAGATGGTTTATAATGTTGGGATCAGAGTTTAGTCTGAAATCATGTAAATTATTTTTATATAGACTTGTATTTACAATGTAAAAAATAAGCCTATATGAAACCTTTTAGAAGCAATGGAGAGCAAACTTTTTTATTGTAGAAAATAGGCCTATAAGATAGGTCGATTACAAATATAAATGACATTGTTTCGGATAGCTATAACTGCTTATCGGGGTTGAACTCAATACAACTCGATCCCGAGCAATAAGTACAAGCTTCCACATTGACATAGGTGAAGTGAGTTGCTACAGATATTATGTGAGTGACTTGAATAAATGATTTATGAGGGTTTGTCGAATAGTCAGAGATCTAAAGAAACACAATAAATTATTAGTGTCAACAAATTTTATGTGATTTCATCTTTTGACATCTTCTTCAATGATGAAACAAACCACTTATCTTTGTTATATTAAAAGAGGGTTAAGGGTATGTAAAAATAGAGGATTAAGGAAGTATAAATTATGTCTTTTCCCTCATTTTCTTCCTTAAATTTTTATGCAATTAATGTTTTTAATATTGGATATTTGTAATATTTGTTGGTGTGTGTTTATTGCAACCTATTTGTTGGTGTGTTATTTTCTATAGTTTTCATATTTTTAGTTTGTTGTTGGTCAAGTAATTGTCTTTCTATGTTGCTTAAAACTTGAAAGTGAAAGCGTTTATCAACAAATTTGCATATTTTCTCTCTTTCATATATTCATATTATTACAAATAATGAACTTTATATATAAATACAATATTCATAATATGTTAACTTTAAAAATAATTTTACAATAAGGTTAACGTGATTTTTAATACCATATTAGTATCACTTTTAACCTGATTTTTAGTACAATATTAGTATCACTTTTAACTTAAGAGATGTAATTTGTTATGGAGGATGTACTATATCCAACATGGTAACCTCAACTAGTAAGATACTTGTTGTCACTACTAGGATCAGTAGGTTTTAAAAATTAATTAAAAATAAGTTTGAACCATAAACGATTCGTGAGCGGAATATCAAAATTTTCTCCAATTAACTTATTCAATCAAATTAAATAACTTAAAACCAAGCAACATGCGATTATGCATATACGATATTAAACGAGAAGATAATGTTAGAAACAATTTTTCACCAATACTTTGTATCGGAGAATTTCTGAACTGACAAAATTTCTTCGAGCGTTTTTCTTGTTCTTCAAGCTTCGGCATCAGAAACACGCACTTGAACTCCAAGAATGATTTCCGAATTTCGTCTACCAACAACCACCCGTTAATTTCAGAAATATATCTCACTGAAACTTTGTGCAGGAATTTGAGTGTGGGCTCTCAAAACGATTGAAGGAAAAAATCGAATATTTTTCTTCAATCCTCTCTAAATCGGCGACAATCACTAGGGAAGGTGAGAACTCTTTTTATCTATAATTGATACGAGATCTATATATATATATATCTTTATCTACAATCAAATTGCTATTACATATCTATAAAATTTAATTTTCGATATTTATAAATATACCCATATATTTTAAATTTTTAAAAATTCACTCTCATATATTCAAATTGTCAAAAATCAGTATATTTTCACAGTGTTAGAGTCGTATAGAAATTTATCAATCTAAGTGATAGATTTAATTTATCATTATCAATTAATTAATTTATTTATTTGTATTTACTAATTATTCAATAATTAAAAAATAATAAATTAATTAATTTTTATACAAAATCACACTTAACCAATTAAGTGACATTACTCATCACATATAGGTGTTGGAAATATGCATTGACACCAACACACATTTTGATCTAATTTACTTTGTTTCTCTATTCCTGCTCTCATGAGTTATTTCTGAGACTGGATGGATCCATATGAATAAAGCTAAGTATTCAAATACCCGACGAATTTATCTCCATAAATTTCTGACATATTTAATCCTGACATCGTACGACTCCACTATAGGCTTGATACCGAATCAACTCTCGATTCATGCGCACTACTTTTCTGTTGGTGTAAATAAACCCTTTTTATTTTCACGATCCATAAAATATTTTAACATAATGCCCATCGCGAATATCAATAACAACAGTAGAATATAAAATTATCATTTTACCCATCTTGTTATTATTTTTTAACTCCTTTATTAACTGTAAATAATAAAGATATAATAGTGAATTGTCTCGTACAATTCACAAGTCTTAATCAATAACTCAATTCATTGAATACCTGACCAAGTTAATTTATTCATACACACATCAATAAAAGCGTAAGGTGATATTGTTGCTTTCGCAATCGAACAACGAATTTTTATATTTGTGAATCACGTAACTCCAACTTAATTGAATGACAATCCCAACAGCTGTTGTATTACCCGCCAATTTGAATTCACTCATTCGGCATATCAAAAATTGCAACTAACTAAGTCAACTTACGTATTCACCTCAAGATTAAGGTAATTATGAAAATACCCTTAAGGTGTAACAATTAGATTTAGAGCTAGGTAAACGATTTTGAGTTCTAAACTAATTTGTTACCAATCTATTCAACATATTCATAACATGCCTAAGTTAACCGTTTGAGTCTCCACTCTCATGCCCCATGACAAACATCCGTTGGTTCAACCTAATAGTTGTAAGTCGAATTCGATTGCCCAGTTGATCTTAAAACTGTGAATATCATTCTGAACTTCCTCAGAAGAGTTCATCTAGAGACATCTCTGTCTTCACTTTTCGTTCATTAATGAAAGTTTCAAAACTTGAGTAATTTATAAAAATACTTTAATTTAAAATAAAAATTTTAATTTATTCATAAAAATTTAATAATGATAATGTCTGAGAAATAACTAAATACAAATAAATAGTTATTACACGTAATTTTATGAACATTTTACAATGGTCACGTCCAAGCAAAAACCTTCTTTTTAAGGATAATTAGGCATCTAACAATGTTATAGGAACTAATTATATTTCTATCAAGATTTCTAAAAAAATTAGATTTTTGTCAGTGTTGTAAAATATCTAGATTTTTTGCATTATTAGTATACCGTAAATACCATTTGTTATATTTTAATAATTATAAACTAGTAAATTTTAGAAAAAATCATAAATAACTTATCCCAACAAAAAAAGGATTTACATAAAAAAATTACAATTATATTACACCAGATTTCAATATCCTCAAAGTCTCTCTTCCAAATTTATTCAAATTTAACCTCCCGAATCCTCTTCTAATCTTTAAAATTATGAACATAATAACATACACACTTTCTCTCACCATCAATCCCTACCCGACAAAATCTCAAACACAAGAGGACATAATCATCTTCTCCGATTTTCAAAAAAAAAAATTACCTTCTCCGAGGATAATCGACGGAGAAATTACATCTCATTTCGTCGTTTTGTCATTCATTGATACATGTGCTACCAGTTATCCTTCAACGTCAAATTTTCCATTCATTGTCAATTTTGAGAACCGTGTGTATGTTCAAGCTCATCCCAACTGAACATCAAATGGGATAATGTTAGTTATGCTCTATGATTTATGCTTATTTTTCTTGTGAGAAGACAATTTACAGACCCGATTTGTGGCAATTAAATTTACAAGTCATGTTGAATGAATAAAATTTAATCTAAGTGAAGTAATTAATAATACCCTTTAATGCCAAAAAAAAAATGATTTTCCTTTTGATGATGCATGATTTGAAAATGGAAAAATAAAAAATGTGGCTTAAAAAACAACAAAAACCGTTATGGTATATTACTAATATTTTCATTGTATATGAGTAAATATTTTAAAGAATATTATAACTGATGTAAATAGTTGTTGGTACGTTTTTCTTTATTTCTTTTGTGGGTTGTTTATGTAATTGATGTAATTAATTATACTCTCGTTTATAACAACTTATAAATTATTATTTTTAATTAAAGTGGTCTATGCATAAATATATATGACTAAATATATTGACCTTATTATTGAATGTACATATTTAGAAAAATACATAGAAGAACGTAAATATTGATATATAAATCTTTATTCTTATGTATAGATTGGAACATTTTTCTTGAAGATATTTACATATTAATATTTACAGTCTTCTATGTTTGAATATACATTTACAATCTCTAAAAAGCCACTATTGTGTGATATATGTGGCACATATCCCAACTATTCATGAATTTCAATTATTTATATAGATTAAATAATTTTCAATATTAATACTACTTATTATTTAAGTAGATTATCAATTAAAATTGTCTATTTGATAGATATCAATATATTTCGATGGGTATTTATAGTAATATCAAGTTTATAGAATTGACATTATTACTATTAATTACTTCGATATACAAAATTTTTATATTTGACTTTTTTATGTGCATGAGAATAATAAAATGCGTCAAGAAAGAACTTAACAAATAAAAATATATCAATGTTCTCTAAAGACGTGAGAAATGACAATTATGAAAATCAATTGTAATTAACATGAATATAAGTGTTAATTTGTATTTACAAGAATTACACTGTGTTTAAACATGTGAATTTTATCAATGTGTAACTACATATTATATGAATATAATATCTTTATGCATTAACAATACATATTATCGATGACGATATATATCTACATGATTAAGCTAAATTGAATGGTGAATTTTTTTTCTAAATTAGTATTTGACACAATATAATGCCTTTAAATATTAACATGTCATATCTTCATCCTACAATTAGCTTTAAAATATGATTTACTCCACCAAATAAGCTTAAATAAGGTTTGTGCACCATCTCTGGGTTGTGGTAATGGATTTTGAATACGGAGGAGAAAGTGTGATTACAAAATAATTAATTCAAATATTTTTATAAAGATAACAAATTGAAAACGTAAAATTGATCAATTAATGATTTTCAAATTAGATTTTAAAATAGATAAATAACTTACGTTTTACAAGGAAAAACTAATCTAAAAATGAAATAAAAAATTGTTTCATTATAAAAGTAAATAAGTCTATTAAAAAGTATTATAATTTTTAAAAAGATACAATCGACAGAAATCTAAAAAATAAAAAGGTTCAGAAATCCTAGTAAATATATCATTTTCATGATACTAAGTTAAAAAATAACCCAAAAAATATAATAGTAAATAAATGGCTATTTTCTAGTTTGTGTGATTTGAAAAATTATTAGTTGTCTAAAATGTCCTTATCTTATCCATTATCAATTTGATTTATTTAAGGGTGAAATTTATTGATATATCTTGATTTTAGATATTTTAGTTAAAGTTTTGTTTGTGATTTTAATTCAATTTTTCTCAAATTCTCTCCCAATTTTTATTGGTGATTGCATATTTTAAAATTAATTTCAAATATTTGATTTGTTGATATTAATCTCTAAATTAAAAAAAAATTGAGTAGAAATATGAGATAAGGATATTGTAGATAAATCATAAAGATTTACAAATAAATTAATTAAAAAAAGTCATTTATCTGATTTTTTTTAAATCAATTCTAATTTAGAAAGTAACATATTTATGTCATTTTTTTAAAAAGGTTTTGGCAAAAATCTGCTGACGCTTGCCAAAATAGCTATTTATGTCGTGGGTTGGTCCTTGGGCCTAGAGTATAACATTGGGGCGGCCATATTCATGTGGAAGAACGACTTGACGATTGGGGAGTGGAACTCCCACAAAGCTGTTAGCCTGTAAAGTTTCTGAATCAGCTGAAAGCTGATGACTAAGTGGATCAGAAAGGCATAAAAAGACAAACATAGAACCTCAGAGACATGTCTGTTGACAGTAGCAAGACATGAGAGACCCCCTCACGTGGTCTGTTGTCTGTAAACTTCTTTTGTTCTCTTTAATTTTATCGAAATTTAAATGAGAATTATAGGGGAAATTTTCGATCAAATGAGATTATTAGCCTCTTCTAATTGGGTTTAAAAAGCAAGCTTTGTTGTAGCATGCAGTGGTGACTTGTGCTTGAACCATACGAATTTTAAAGGAATAATAAAATGTGACCTCGTTATTCATTATACTTTAAAATTGAACTTAATGTGAAAATCGGTCAAATTTGAAAAGTTTTTGTCTTCAAATTATTGGTTTTTTATTGGTATTTAGGCCACTAATCTGGCAGTATGACATTTGGTACGGTTTTTTTGGCATTGTGCGCTAAGTGTCATGATGATAAAAAAGCAAAAAGTATAGTAAAAGTATCACGATAAAAGTCAGGCAGAAATGATGAATAAGGGCAATGATACCCCCATGTTTCAACGTGCTCGTTTTGCTTTCGCCTAAAACTCCTTGGATATAGAACCCTTTCCGTTCTAGAACTGAAGGTCGTGTTATCAACTCGGTAAAATGCTGAGGCGAAATGATAATTTTTTTTTTATATTTATGTTTTTAAGGTCACATCTGCATAATTTTTTTTATATTTATTATCCAGATGTAATATATTCTCTCATATTACATAAAATAAAATATGATCATGATCTAAATTCTGTATGAGTTATGAGCCTGTTAAGTAAGATAAATTGAACCCTCAATTTTATAGGGTTTTGATAGAAATAAAGTGGTTTTAAAAAAAATTATCAAAATAAGGTTGTTTTGAATTTATTTTCAAAACTAAGGTTGTTTTGGCCAATCGAAATCATCTTTTATAAAGATGATTTCGAGCTGGCTAAAATCATCTTTACAAAAGATGATTTCCTTAACCCGTAACCCCAAGTTACAACATCGAGGAAATCGTCTTTGTAAAGATGATTTCTTAAAATCGTCTTTTGCAAAGACGAATTATATGAAAACTGAAATCGTTTTTGCAAAAGACGATTTCAGTTGCAAAGACAATTTCAATTATTTCCATCTTCAACTGAAATCATATATCATATATCTCAACAGAAATAATAAGCAACTTGTATTTTTAACAAAACATAAAAATATAAAGAGCAAAATATGATTCAAAAGATCATTTATAACTCTAATATGATAAAAAATACAAATACAAATCTAATATGATTATTCTAAAAGTGTTTGTTACATAATATTAAGACTAAAAAGCATCAAACAAGTTCATCATGTTCCGCACGCTGGACATCTTCTCATTCTTCTGAGACGTTTTTCATATGTTTGTAATTGAGTTAATTGTGGCAGACCTTCCTCCACAATATGTGCGCTTTTCCTCTACAACAAGCGAGTCTTCATTTACGATAGCGTGTTTTCCTCCACAATAGGTGAGTTCAGGCACACCTTCTACCTTTTCCTCCGGGAGCTACACTCCGTCCTCCTCGATCAGAAATTAACATCAGTCCATTCCTCTGCGTAATGTAACGCCTCAAACAATACAAAAACCACGACCAACTATTTATGATTTCCTCACCACCTATAGCATATGCAATTGGAAAGATACGTCGATTTAAATCCACTAACGTGGCAATCAACAAATTATGCTTATACTTGTCATATAAAAGTGTCGATGTCATGTGTTTTCCATTGAATTACAGTCACTAGATTCGATTTCACGAGCATATTCAATCATATTGGTAGCTACTGATAAGATTGATCCCAATCACCAAACACTTAAACATGTGCTTTTTGTTTAGCTTCCCAGACCTTTTTGTAATGCACATCGTATCAAAAATTGTCTTTCGTCATCTGATGAAAGTGCTCAACAGATGTAGTTGGATCCCATTGTTGGTCGTTGTGGCGCGTGCGCGGCGGTAGTGGTCATTTTAAAAATTAAATCTTTAATAAAAATTGAATTTTTTAATAAAACAAAATCGTGCAACGCTATGATAACAAAAAAAATATTTTTATTGAAAACTCTTTTCAATCAGCTAGGATCCATTATATATTTATATATTAAATTGATAACATACAAAGTTAAGAATCATATAACTCTTATAGTTTAAATCAGGGGTCCTTACAATCGATTCTCCATCCCCATGAAATCATTTCAATGATCAACAAACTCTAAGATCCACACCAAGATCTTTCAAGTCAATCATCAACGCACTAGTACGTGTGTGGACACATAGAATATAACGAAGACACTTTTCTGTCTCTAGATGTACTCAACACATGAGATCAAGAGATTTTACTGAGAATGACTTTTGTAAGACGATTCTCTAAAAGAATGTGACGATGATTGATTTGATTAACTCTTAATCGTAGAAAAATCACTCCTTGAGAATTGTGTTATTCTCTCAACTCTTGATTGATGAACTAATTATGTGATTCAACGGATTATTATCTTAGGCTATCAGAATAATGTCTATATATTTTTTGATAATGACATATCAGATATTTTTGGATAATTATAATAATATTTAATTATAAAATTGCTAATAGCAACGGGACACACTGCTATTGCGCACAACTGAAGTACCATCTGACACTACAGTGTTGCACGCCCACTGTTGTAGTGTTACGTGACACAACAATAATCTATGTAATCTCTGATACTCAATCAATGATTGACACGTGACAATTACTGTGTATTAAATATTTATTTTAATCAAATTAAATATTTAGATATTTGTTAATTCAAAATTTAACATATCTTATTATCCTTATCAACTATTATATCTGCTATTTCATAAATAACAGATTTAGTTGATCCAAATTACTATCGATAATTATCTAATTTNTATATATTAATTCCATAAATTATATTTATATATAAATAATTTAATTAATTAATTAATCACACATAATTATCTCATAATTATGTATTTACCCCCGAATAAAAGTTCATTTGCAAGTAAGTCATTTTTTCATGTACTGAAATATTCACACCTTAAACTGCGTAGTACAGAGGTGAGTTGGGGACCATGAACCTATAATCCTACGCTCCAATAAATCAGATTATTAATTAAACTCTTTAATTAAATAATCTTATTTATTAATTCCATTATTACTCTACTATAAATATGAAATTGCACTCTTAGAGATCACATATTGTATTTACAAAGTATAGCCGTGTAGTCTTCTGATATAATCATTTCACGTAGTTCTGTCCTCAAATTATTGGTTCGTAAATTAGAATTATTCAAAATTATGATTTTACCCTTCTAATCACCTCTTAATCCTTAAGTACCATTAATCCACTAGTGAATAACTAATTTATAATATTATTATAAATTTGAGCTCAATAACCATTCAGTTTCAGAATTAACATTTAAGAGACCGATATACAATCTGTTAGGAAAGCTTGGATTTCAAATTTTGTAAGTCATATTCACAGCTATCCACATCAATGAATCTACAAAACAAATGTCACTACTCTGTTTTTCAAACAAACATTTACGAGTGAATAAAAAGATCCAATAGACATGCATAGAAGTTCACGACTACTCAGGATCCAGACTGATCTACATATGATCATCGAATTGATGTGTATTAAATCTTCATGACAAACGACACGTTGATAAATATATTAATTTACATCTGTACAGTCATATATAATCTCATTAAACAAAGCACATTCATTGAGATATCTATCCACATCAATGATTCAGATCTAGATCACAAGCATTCATAATGCTTAGTGAACCGTACTAGCAACCATTCATTAAAGATTTCATACTTCAATATGCTGCTGGGAATTTTATTCATTATCTATGATCATAATCCTCTCATACTAATACAAAATCATAGTCTTATTAATGAATATGAGATTTTTAGATATTTATATAATTTATTTAACAATAATTTAAAAGAACAGTTACAAGAAAAATGTAATCCTTATTAAATTTCATATTAAAATGTCGATACACATACTTTGAGGGCATAACCCCCAACACCCATTTATGACAACCTGGAACTCTCGTGCAATCAATGTTGAGTCCAACTGTGAATGGTCGTGTGATAATCTTGCATAGACACATGTGTGAGGTCCGATGTATTGTGTTATTTCAAACATATTGTGTGCATTTCGACGACAGACACGAACTCTCCGTTGGTAACAGTCGTCAAACTTCTTACATTTTATAACCCAAAAGTTTGGCAATGACTCTACCATACCAAAATATTGATGTCTGAATACCGAGTATCTTTTCAAAGCACCCTTAATGCTTGTCTTACTCTCAAAACATAAAACTTTGTATAATACATATGTTTCATTTCATATCTTAGTACGTTGGATGCGTATCTGATCTAGTTTTACATTTACGACATTCCTAATCCAAGTGAGCGGAGGAAATGTGAAGAGGGTTTATGCTCGAGTATTTCAGTTGAGGGGTTCACAACATCATTATCCTCTTCAACCTGATCATCTTCATTAATTTCAACATTACAATCATTTATCTCTTTAAACTCTGGCAAGAATAAGCTACGTGGAGGGCTAGATAGATTTATATAGATGTCATGAGCACGAGCATCTTCATGTGGCAAATAATTAAAATTTTAAAAATTAAAATCTAGGGTTTGAGAGATGCAATGAGAGAGAGAGATTACAAATCTGGTGGAATATATCATACAAGATTCATAAAAAATGAATAATTTCAAGAATTGAATAACAAATTTAAGAGATCAAATGAGTTAGAAATATACCTAGGGTTTGAGGAGTTCTTATTTGTGATTTAAAAGATTTAGATGCTTTTTGGGATGAGAGTGAGAGAGGGTTAATGTTGGTGAAATAGCGGCCAACTTCGACGAAGTCAGTGGCGAAACAATGGTGAGGGGAGGGGAATGGTTTGGTCGTCGAAGAGGGATGGAGAAGTGAAAAATATGGGTATTCGCTACTGTCTTTGTGTGAAATTGCGGGCCACAATTTTAAGTGAGAACACAATGAAATCTTCTTTTCCAAAGACTATTTCACTTAATGTTATTGTCTTTGCAAAAGACGATCTCTACTTTATTGAAATCGTCTTTGCAAACGATGATTTGCAACGTGACATTATCAATGTCACATTCACACGAAATCATCTTTATTAAAGATGATTTCGCGTGAACTGTCTAAAAATCTTATTTTTTGAATTAGTTTCAAAATGATCATACTTTTATCATTATTTTTAAAATCTGATTTTATAAGCGTGATTGAAAGAACTTAAAAATATCATATATAAAAGCTAAATTTTTTTAGGTACTATTTTTATTCAATTGAGGAACATTTTTTATACAATGAGATCATGGGCTTTAAAAGTGTAGGTTGGTAAAATAATGGGAGAAAAAGGACAATTACCAGATGGTCCCACAGCAATCAATCCACATGTTCCAACCAATATCCAACATTCCAGTTTGGCACTGTTTTTTAATTCAAAATCGCTGATGGATTTATAACTTTTTTTTTATTCATTTTCTTTTAAAATGGATTTGTGACTTTTTTCCTCAGTGAAATCTGGCACTCCCCCCTTCCATTTCCTCTAATAATTTATTTACCTTTTTCTGCTGAAATTATAATGAAATAAGAAGACATTATGTATTTTGTTTTTATCTTAATTAGACAAAGACAAATAAAACAGAATTAGACTGAACAATTGAATAACAAATTTAGTTATTTGACTTAAACTAAATATTAATCTTTCTACAAATTTTAATGAAGTCAAGAGATGTTGGCAGGCAGCTCAACACCATTATGGAAAAAACAAATCAAGACATCGCAAAGAACAGAGAGAATCTATGAGTATCTGTGACCACCTGCTAGTGCTAATTACCCTTTCCCCTACAAGCCTACACCCACATAGCCAGAACCTCTCTTTACTAAAAAAAATGCAAAATCCGCACGAAGAAGAGGAAAAAACAAAAGCCCATTTCAGTACTTGAGAGTCACGTGTAGACGTTTTAGCACTGGGTTTGTTTGGGAAGAAAAATTGATAATTTTTTTGAGACCCATGAACGGAAAGTGAGAGATTCGTGTAGAGAGGTAGCTTTCATGGCTTCGACTACACCAAGATCAGGTCTTTGGATATATCTATTTATTTGTTTCCTCAGGTATTTTAGTTCTTTCTTTGTTTGTCTCGCCATTTTCATCTTATTTTGTTACTCTAAAATGTTATTTGTCTTCTTCTTCTTCGTCTTCTCTCAAAGCTCCTTCTTTGTCCCTGAATTTCCGCCGCTTTTCTTTCCAAAGCTCTGATTTTTTACTTTTCTTTTTGTTTCTGGGTTCTGTTTGTCAATTGCGTATCGTCGATCGGACTACTCAATACCAGTTTTTGGGTCTTTCCCTTTATATACTTTATTTCCAACCACTATTTGTTGCCCTTTTAGATTTTCAGCGCCACCATAGTGATTGTTTTATTGTTTTAGATAAGTTTTCAGAATGACTACCACTACTACCCAATCTGTCTCTAATTTGAGTTAGGTTTTGAAAAAATTGGAATATTTAGGTGATTCAAGAGTGAACAAATTCTCCAAGAAGTGATTTCTTGCTCTTCATTTGCTGAGAGATCCACATTTTCCCACCCTTTCCCGGAAAAAAAATGCTGTGCGCCTGTTCAGGGGAGCAATTCAAGTTTGAAGAACGGCCACAGTCGCCGGAGTCCCTTGCCACAAGGGATTTCTCGGCGAGCTGCCTTTCCTCAAGGACCGGTGACTATGACGCCAGATTTGATGATGCTCAAGTAGATGAAGTTGAATCCACTCTGAAAGAAGCCCTCTCTTTAAATTACGAGGTGGGTCCTTTTCCTCGTAAGCTTTTTGAATTTGGCTATTTTAATCGGAACTTAACTTAGTTCAATTTGTGAATGAATCTTCAATTTTTTTCAGGAAGCAAGGGCTTTGTTGGGGAGGCTAGAGTATCAGAGAGGGAATTTTGATGCTGCCCTTCAGGTGTTTCAGGGTATTGACATAAAAGTATTAGCCCCAAGGATGACTAAGGCTATTTCTGAGAGAATTAGGCAGCGAAAACCTCGTCCTAAAGGTGCTATCGTGCCTTCTGGTACAATGTCAATGCATTCTGTTAGCCTACTTCTTGAAGCAATTTTGCTCAAGTCAAAATCACTGCATGAACTTGGGAGATATGTAGGTATAGTTACTTCATCCCTTCTGTTCTTGTAGCTTATCCCATGATCATGTTATGTTTTTTCCTTGAAAATTCTCAGAATCTTCAAGTTCTGTTAAAGGATTAATATCAAGTTGAGTTTCAATCCAAAAGCTTAAGCTATTAGATTAAATATTTAAATTGATATTTGGTATTAGAATTAATGGACGTGAGATTTGATTCTCAACCAGAAGTGCCATCTCTTAGAATTTAGGCAGATCATGTACAATTAATATTAGCCTTTATTATTATTATTTCAAATGATTCTGATTCTTTTCTCATTGATCAGAGGCTGCAAAGGAATGCAAAATAATTCTCGATACAGTCGAATCAGCTCTACCGAATGGAATGCCTGAAACCATAGATGAAGACTGCAAGTTACAGGAAATGTTTCACAAAGGATTAGAATTACTACCCAAATTATGGACTACTGCAGGCTACCTCGATGAAGCTATTGCTGCATATCGCCGAGCTCTTGTCAAGCCGTGGAATCTCAACTCCCAGAGATTAGCCGCGGTGCAAAGGGAATTAGCTGCCATGTTACTCTACGGCGGTGTTGAAGCAAGCTTATCCCTTCCTTTACGTTTATGGGGTCCCACCGTCCCGAAAAATAACGAAGAGGAAGCAATTCTTTTACTGTTGATACTCATGATGAAAGTATCAATGCGGGAAATAAATTGGGATCAAGAAATTATGGATCATTTAACTTTCGCACTTTCTGTTGCCGGAAAGTTTGAATTATTAGCTGAACATGTCGAGCAGGTCTTACCGGGTGTTTATAGTAGAGCTGAGAGATGGTACTTTCTTGCTCTTTGTTATACTGCTGCAGGGCAGAATGAAATAGCCTTAAACCTTTTGAAGAAAGTTTCTGGTTATTCTGAAAAACGGAAATCACATTTTCCGTCTTTGTTGTTAGGAGCAAAATTGTGTTGCCAGGATACAAACAAAGCTCGTCAAGGAATAAGTTTTGCTCGGAAACTGATTGAATCGGCCGATCGTCAAAATAAGCATATTATTTACCGAGCATATGAATTTCTCGGCATTTGTTATGGCAATGCAGCTAGGGTTTCGGTATCGGATTCAGAACGCGTCCTGTTTCAGAAACAGTCTTTGAATTCGTTAGAGAACGCTGCGAACGGGAGCGACAATGCGGAGGTGAGGTTTAGCCTCGCACGGGAGAATGCAGTTCAGAGGAATCTTGACGTTGCGTTTCATAACGCGATGAGATACACGGATACGGTCGGTGGAAGTTGTGGAAGGGGATGGAAGCTACTAGCCCTAGTAGTTTCGGCTCAACAGCGATTTGATGATGTTGAAACGATAGTTGATTTTGCGATCGATGAAGCTGGGAGTATTGATCAGTTAGAACTTCTCAGATTAAAAGGTGTACTTCAAGTTGCTCAGGATCAGCCCAAGCAAGCAATTGAAACATATAGAGTCTTGTTGGCGTTAATTCAAGCGCAGGGGGAGATTCATCTTCAAGCTGGCGAATTCAAAACAGCAAATCACTTCGATAAGGAGGTGTTTATTTCTTATTCTCTTATGTTTTCATTACATTTACATTCAGGATGAAATTAGTCGAGGTTAGAAATATGGAAAGAAGACAACTTTAAGGAAAGAGATTAGTTAGTCAGCATGTTAAAGATTAAACGCGTTAATCCATTACTAGCAACAGCAATAAAACTGAAAACGCAGAAATAACAAAGTAAACTTGCAGGGGCAAAGTGAATGTAGCTCTCACGTTGAGAGGGCTACATTGTTACGCTTCACACTCTAACAAAGTGCCTTTTTTCTTTGCTATACAACATTTCCTTTTTATAATTGCAGGCAATAGCAGAGAAAATTTTGGAAGTTGCAGCGTGGCAGGATCTTGCTAATGTCTATTTGAAGCTCGGTTCGTGGCCTGATGCAGAAATATGTCTCGATAAAGCCAAGTCAATTGAGTTCCATTCCCCCCGAGGTTGGCATACCACAGGTACAGATCCCTTGTCCTATTTCAATCTCATACGAAAAACGTTATACAACTCATTTTTGTTACATTTGCAGGTACACTGTTAGAAGCTCAATCGAAGTACAAGGATGCGCTTGTTTCATTCTCGGTTTCTTTATCAATCGATCCTGATTATGTTCCGAGCATCGTTTCAACTGCGGAAGTTCTAATGAAGTTAGGTGATTTATCACTTCCGGTTGTGCGTAGCCTTTTAATGAATGCTATAAGATTAGAACCCACAAATCATAAAGCGTGGTTCAATCTAGGAATGCTTTCTAAAACGGAAGGCTTGTCTCAACAAGCGGCAGAGTTTTTTCAAGCCGCTCATGAGCTCAAGTCATCCGCTCCTGTTCTAAGCTTTGTTTAACGGCTAGTGAGTTCAACTGATTACTGTACTGGATCTCCTTTTTTACTCTGTTTCTATCTGAGCATGTATTAGCAAAAATAAGTCGCATCGAAAAGAAAGTAATCAATCTTCAAATTATACTATTGATTAGTTGAAAATTTGCAGAAAATGGGAATATGATTTGTTTATTGAAATGGGTTCTAGTTGTAATGGACCAAATGTATCGGGTCAAGGATAAATCAGTTACCGAGAGCATTTTTCATCCTCATAATTCAATTGGGACAATTCTTCAAATCAAGGTCTAAATTAAAGAAAGTTCTAAATGACTTAACGGGCATTTCTTATGCCTCTCAATTTCTCTCTCTTGCCAGCTCTTTGCCTTTTGGTCTCTTTTAACATTTCTGAGAAATTGATAAAGACGAAGACCCGACCTAATACAGTTTCTCAACAGGAGCAAAGCAGATATATTAACACTGGTGAAAATTTTCAGATTTCCTGTTAATGTCTCAAAATCTTAAATGGGTGTGATGAAATCAGTAAAATTTCAATCTTGATTATTGAAATCAAATCCTAAATTTGAGCTCAACAAAACCACAATGTCTTTACAAGCTTACATATATAAAATAAGCATGAACAGAGGACTATCATATGCCTTCTATCTAAATGCCATTAGCAAAATTTACAGTAATAAACAGAGGAATTGGATTGTCAATCCCAACCCCATAAGGTTTATGAACACAAACCAGAACTTCAAAATCTGGTTGAAGTCAGTCGTTTCTTTGTCAGCTTATGGGTTGACCATCAACACAATTCGAACTGTCTTTCGTCCCTCTAGGATTGTTGTTCCTCTTAGGAGATGATAGTAACCCATCAGAAATCATCCTATTATCACTCAATCTTCTTGTAATTTTCTTTTTCTTTGTTGGGTAATTTGAATTTGAGATTTCCTTCAAAGTTGGGACAAAATACCAACCAATCGAAGTACATAGAATTGCAACTGATCGACCAAACACAGCCAACAAGAACAAAATCAAAATCGTAATCGGTGTCAAATAATAAGACGGTCGTTTCCATCTGTTCATTTTCACAGTTTTTTCTAAGCTCTTCTTCTTCTTTGCCTTTCCATCACTGGCTTCCAATTTTGCCCTCTTGGTCTCTTTCTCATTGCAGGGAGTTAAACTCTGCATTACTTGTTTGTTTATCTTGTCTTCCTTCTTGTCTTTCTGCTTCACTACGACAGGAACACATTCATCGGAATTTTTGTAGACAAACCTGACGAACAGTACTTCTTGTGAGTCATTTTGTGAGTAAATCTTTTGCCTTTTCTCTTCAAGTTCAGCTAAAAGGGCAGAAAACTTATCAAGTCCACGTTTTGAATATGGGTTCTTGTCGTTCTTGTATCTTGATTTTCTTGGTGTTGAACAGGGACTGGAGGAGGATGATTCATCGTCGATTTCTGGTTGAAAACTGCCACAGACAAAAGGGTTCACCATTTTTTGTACAGAGAGTTTTGGTGTTGAGGAAGATGAGATGATTTGGGTACATAAAAACAGAGGAGAGAAGACCAGATCCAAGCGAAATCTTAGTCAAGTTAAAGGTTTGAAAAAATGAAAATGCTGTAGAAGCTTCTCATTCAGATTTGTTGATGCTTTGACTAGTTATATAGAAATCTATCCAGTCCCATTAAATTTAATTAAGGCTAACACGTTGATTTGGAGAAGAAAATTAAGAGGGGTGCGACAAAATAAGGTAAATATATAATTATTCTTTTTTGGGTCCTTAAAAATGCTTTTTTTTTTTAGAGAAAGTACTTTGAAAAAAAGTGAAAATGTCCTTCTGATCTCCTGTGGGGATTTTATCTATTCATTTTTTTCCCTTCTCTGTTTCCTTTCTTCCTCTTTGAACTTTGTAGTACTCACATATTTATATGAGATTTTGTGTGCTTCGTGGTGTTGTTTGGTTCTTACCTAAATCTAAGTGCTCTATTTTCACAACGTTCGTCAGTTTATTCTTTATGGTTTTGGTTGAATCTGTTCATACCTTTATAGTTGCTTGTTTTGTCATATTCTTTTATGATTTCTTACACCCTTAATGATGGATCTGTAATCTCATTGTTAGAATGAGTATTTATTATTTTAAGTACTTTTACCCTTAAAAATTATAATTTGAATAAGTCTTAAATCTTCTAGAAGTAACAATCAAGCAATACTAGTAAAACCCATGTCTGAATGACAAAAACTAACATTTTAGAAGCAATATTAATGCTGAAAATGACAAATATAATATAATACAAGTATGTTAAATTGTCAAATAGTGAAAAAGATTTCTTTAGACTTGAGAAAGAAGACGTTGTCATTGTGGCTTATCAAGAGAATGAAAGCTCAGAATACATATAGTATATCTGATTATGATATTCTTTGTCCTATTTAATAATGATGATATCATTACCATACAGCAAGAAACTATAGTAAACCAAATTATTAATTCCTTTTTCCCTCTACATTTGGGTTCTGAGTTTGCAATGAAGAGTGGGGTTTATTATATTGATATGTCTTCCCGTCTTTGGTGCTGATCTTTTTTTTTTTTTAATTACTATATTTTAACAGGAACTTTATTATTCATAAATTAATAATAATTAAGTTGGATAATTGATGCGATCACTGTGTAGTTTTAGAATTTTTGAAACAAATAGATCGTTGCACATGTAGGTTAATTTTTGGAGTGTGTAACTTTTGACTCGGGTTGAACCATGTGGGCTGTAAGATATCAAACCGAAACTTACCCGTCGTAGTCCAGTTTCGAGAACTTTCGGAAGCTCGAAAGTTGTTTCGGTCATAATTTTGGGCTTTTCTGTAATTTCTCTCTTTTAATTTTTAGGGTTTTTAGACCGGTATAAATTCATCTTATTCGGTTGTTTTAGACATTTTTGATATTTTAATAAGAAATCGTTTTCTTTTAATTTTTAATTTTTGGTATTCTTGCGAATCAACGAAATTGTTGCCTAAATCCTGGTAATCTTAAGATTCAACAGGTTTTGGAAGATCGATTGCTAGAAATTGTGTGCGATTCAACAACCTTTGATATTGTTAGGGTTTTGATGAGGTTTCCGCTACATCAATAATGACTATCGATATATTAATTTCAGAAATATAAATTGTTGACAAATTAAGTTGGTAGATGATGGATTCCAATTCTCTCTTGTTGTGGCAAACATGAGAAAATCTTATTCGATCTGACGGCTCAATAAAAGAAAAATCATCCGGAATGATTTGAAAAAAAAAGATTTATATTTTATTTTCGTGTTCGTCCGATAATATATTTCAACACTAGTTATAACACATAGGTAATGAGATTTGAGATAGACTATCATCATCATTCCTAACAAGTTAGGTAAAGATATACAATAATGTATATTTCATTTATTTACATATAATGTACAATGACAAAGCTTACAAAGACGTTGACTTTATGTTTTTATATCTGCACTCAGATGTTTTTTTTGTCAGTACACTCCAATAAGCAGAAAACAGTCTTAATCTCACCAAAACAGTCCTAATCTCCTTAACTTGTTACTCTGCCAACAGATGATTTCCCGAGGTTCCATGAAAGGATGGTTGGGGTAGTTTTCAAATTTGCTCCATAATATAGGTGACGCTCCTAGCAAGCCGCTCTTGATTAAGAGCTCTATCCATGTTGCGAAAAACTCTTTCAACCAGACGACGAATGGTTTCGATGGCCTCTTGTTCCTCGTCAACATGTGATTCTTTTGTTGATAGTGTCATACTGAATAAATAAGAATCAATATCAAAATACATAAATATGAATTTAAGTCTTACAAAATTAAAATAAATAAAAACAACTAATATCAAAATAGAAAATCAATATAAGAATTCAACTCGTCATTCAAAAATATTTTAAACTACCATTAAAAAAAAATCATACGCTGATTTGTAAGTACAAAAAGCTTAACAGGAAAAAATCAGATATATCATGGCGAATTCTTCAGAAAAAATGGTGTCTTCCACAATGGAATCTGATAAGTGAGATTTCGAGTAAGTGTTTACATAATCTTCTTATGTCCAAAGAAATGATTCATCGAAATAATGAGTCACCATTGATATCGACACATTTGAGATCGCCAAATGTTCGGGAGTTCCTCTATTCAATCCTTTTCCTTCTTCTTGTTGCTGGATATCTCGTTCGTACACATCTTCTCTTTGTTTCTCGAGCCTATAGTGAGTTACAGACAGAGTTTGAATTAATTAGTTAATTAATAATGTAAAAGGGACTCTTCTCAATAGAATTGGAATACTACCAAGTGCTTTAGATTGCATGTGTTTGATGCAATATTTATGTACACTTTGGTTCAGTAGTTCCTCATATAAAATTATTGACTCTAGAGATCTAGTAATATGGAGAAGACAAAATTGTTTCAAGCACCGACAGAACCAGAAGCGCCCCTTGTTTTAAAGAGAAGAGAACGGGTTATTCACATTTCTACAAAACATATTGAGGTAACAATAGTTGAAAAAGAATCCAAAATCGAAGGAGAGGAAAAAATATGAAGGAGAGGAAAAATATAAACTAAGAGATCATAAATTAGGAAGAAGATTTATAAGACAACATATTCCAATTTTAATATTAAAAAATTGACAGCACAAAACATCAAATAACAGCAACTCAGCAACTCAGAAAATTTTCACCCATCTTCACAATAGAATACTAAACAAATACAAAAGCATATGGTTGGACAATTTAAATGTCAATAATAACTACGTCTAATTTATACACAAAGAAACAAAAAAAAAAAAACAAAAGTCACCGACTGTCAAATTATGACCATTTAGAATAAAAACAAACACCACTGATTATCAAAAATAAGAAAACAAATTTCACTTGAGACAAACATTAGCACACCAACTTTACTGACACAAACTCTAAAAGCACACACCAAAAAAGCTTCTCATACTGCATACAAAGATCAAAAGAACATTTTTTCATCACCAGATCTAAAAGCTCCAACTTCCACTCGACTATGAAGAATAAACTAATTGTTTCATTTAATTATGCATACTATATCAATTTAATATAAATTTCTCAAGATGCACAACATTATATAGAACATCAACTAAAAACTAAGGTTTGGTCAAGATTGGTCATATATGGCAGTAAAAAGTGCATATACTGCACATTAAACATTTGTCCGTAATACCTTAAGAAGTGCTACAAAAAAATGGTTTTTCCTACTGTCCTATCATGAAACATTCAATTTAAGATGATATATACCAATATATAAGACGATATTCATACAACTTAACCAACACCCTTCAATGTAGCTAAAAAACAACATTCTATTCATAAGCTAAAATCATGTGCAACAATCTGTAATAGTGTATGATATAATTTATAGGTGAGTGCTTACCTGCATTCACTATATAAAAAATGTGCTTTCCCCTAAACATCACCCATAGTTTATAAAAAAGGTCATGGGTGTTGAAACTATCACTTTTTTGTAGAAAAGATAGTATAATAGGTCGATAACAACCATGACCTAAATTCACACAAAGTCTGAGCAAAGAAAATTACATGAAGAATTTTGACAAAGCCAGTAACAACGATAACCATAAATTCTTATGACCAAGAAACAAACAGTTGAATAATAACTGAACTCCATTTGTAGAAATAAAAATCAGTAGAAAAAAACACATGATCCACAATTGTAAAGCAGGGAAATTTTCTAAACGTCTAGCTAAAAATTGAAATAGGAAACAACCAATCAATTTAACAATTTTTCAAACGATTAATCTCACAAATAAAAAGTAATGAAGCAAGGAAGATAATAATGTATAGCAAACAATACAAAATGAACAACCAAACAACATTGAAATGCCATGGCATCTGCAGAAAAGGAAGAAGACAATGCAAAATATAGCTAGGATCTAAGCAAACTCACTTGATTTAAAAACACGCAGGAGATAAATCTCACAATCTGCTCAAGCTACAACAAGAAAATATCAACACAAAAGAACCCACAACTATAAAAGACAAAGGTCTATCACAAAAGCTCTCCCTATCATGTCTTTGTTGACAATGAAATCTACTTGAAGGATTTAAAAATCACAAATAAAAAATTGGTCACATGAATTGTAACACACACACATAGTATATGTAGTTTATAGTGAAAAAATTGTCACATGTATATTGATCAAATAAATTGTTACACAAATATATATATACATGCTGAGATAGGCAAGCGTTAACAATAAGGACAATCATAAAATATGTACTAAAATCAAACTAAAGATGAATTACATCTTTAAACTTTGAGGTAGCTAAATAATTATTTAAAGAAAAAATATATAAAATTTATACCATCATACCCAAACCAAACATTGGAAAGCAGACAAAAAATACTTAGCAGAACAAATGTAGGTGAAGTTCATGATGACATTCCATGTGGCCGCACAATAAGAACCACTATTAAGAATACTGTAACACCTTAAATTAACTTGTCAAACAAAAGTAGTCCTCTATTTCATAACACAACAGCAACGCAAATGAATTTGTTTTATTATGAGAAAGGTAGTCTGAGTGGGAATGGAGCATCCCTTAATAATTTGAATGCAATGATTGAGTGGAAACCATAATTTATTACGAAGCAAGTGAAACTCAATAAGTAGAAGCAAACATAAGCAGAGTATGTCAAAACTTGTAAATAGAACAAGTACTGTACAAAGTAATAAAAACATAAATAAAAGCTAGGACTAATGATCCTAAAAATTCTTCACATCATTAAAAACAAAGAGAAGCAAACACAGAAGAATGTAGTGAGAAAAATCCTCTTCGTAATAACAAGAACCAAACACAAATTAAAACTAAATCAAATAACCCACTGATAAAGATATAATATGCAACATATAAAAACAAATTAGATTGTTTTAATGCAGAAAAAATATACTAATTTTACCTCTATATACGAAATTGACAGATTTATGATAGAAACAAACTACAGTATGCATTCACAAACAACACAATTAACATATAATTTATTTCCAAGACCAAGTAAGAAGTTTGAACTGTTTTCTTCTTTAATTATTCTAATTCATTTGTCATGCTTTTCATTCAATATGTCGTGCAAAGACGAGTTACTATTGTCGTGATATGAGCAATCAAACACATACACCGCTCAACCAAATGACAATAAACAAACATCTATAATTCAATCAATATTAAACACGAATAATATGTGAATTCATAAAATCAATAACGAAAACAAAACAGAAATACAACACTCTAATACACCAAAACAAAACATGAAAATAAAGATTGAATTCAAAAAACTTGAAAAAAAATCCCTAGATTAAAAATTGGAAACCCTCACTCAAAGAAATACATACCACGAACCAACTCACGCAAAGAAAAAGCAGGATGAGAAAGCGACGGAAACCACCACCAACGGCCCACTGTCGCCGAAGATCCAACTCAGGCAGAAAAAACCTTACGCCAAGTATAGCACAAAACTAGAAATCAAATGAAAAATAAAACAGATTGAGTCAATAATTCAACCATAGGAAGAAGCATATAAAACCATGAACTGTAAATACAGTAAATCTTCAGAGCCAAACCTACATATAAGGTGCTGAAGCATAGAGCAAAACAACAAAAACAAAGACCAAGACTGAAAAAATCCCAGACTATACACTGAACACTGAATCTTTTTTACAAACCTTTAAACCAAAAATAAGCAATCACAAAAAACTAAAAGTAAGCAATCACAAAAAATAGGACAAAAAAATATAAAGAGTAAAGAAACAATAAAAGAACTACTTTAAAAGTCACATGAACATCAACTTAACACTGGTTAGTTAGAAAACTCTAACTCACCTTACAAACAAAAAATAATTAATCGTAAAAGTCAGAGGAACAAAAATGTGGTAGAAGGAAAACTAGGAGCTGGATAACATGTGAATATCTAATTTATAGACGTACAAATAAAAAACAAATGAATCACACTGACTTAGATAGACAAAAAATCGATTGTTGAGAAGATATACTTGGAAAAGATTGCAAGTCTATCCTAGACCCGAACAAAAGGGTACGTGTGATCAACCATTAAGATAGGAAAAACAAAATCCATTAATCAACTATGGAGAGAAAAAACAAAAAACAAGATTACCTCTACGACAGGCAACTATTAAAACATAAGATTGACTATAAAAATGGCTGAAGAAACACCCAACAAATCACCACTACACGGATTAACAAGATGTTTGTACAACATCATACATACATGAAGAGAAGTAAATCAACTGACAAATGGAAGTATTTATGTAGAGGAAAACAAAAACACAAACGAACAAGAAGAAAAAAAGAAAAAAATAAGGGCATACCACAAATAGAGACCCAAGAAATTTTCATCCACCAGAAACAAAGACACGATTGAACGCAAAAGCAAAAAGAGTAATATTCTCGCCGATAACAATATCAACTAATTTATATGTACGAAGGGAAAAAACAATAACCATAAACTCTAATTTCTAAGCTGAGAAGTTTGGCTTTAAAGCTGAGAGCATGCTCCCAAAGTTTTGATTACTACTTGTTATTTCAATTCTACCGTATGATATCTCTACCACATACAAGTTTTATAGTTTTTACAACATTATGGTTACTACTATGAGCCGAATTTTAAATTCTCTTTAGCGTAACTCATAAGTACAGAAGTCAATTGAGAATGAAAAATTATCAGTACCTATTTCACAGTAGTGGATGAAGTTGTAGCTGCAAGAACGTAGATCAACGTGCCTGCAAGTACTGCGCCGAAAACTGAATCAAGAGCAATCGGTTTAAAAACATCTCAATTCACTTCTGTCCATAATCATGAAACAAACTGGCATGATAAATGATAAAAGAGTTTGAAACATCATTACTCTCATATATTTGACTTTTAGATGGTTAATTAGAAGAAGGTTTAAGTTATATATGTTTAATATACATTAGCATAGAAAAAATACTATACAAAGTAATAAAAGGACAAATAGAAACTAAAACTCAAGATTGAAAAAAAACTGACTTCATTAAAAACAAATAGAAATAAACACATAAGAAGCATAATGAGTAAAAATCCTCTACTGAATAACAAAAAACAATTATAAATTAAAACTAAACCAAATAACACACTGATAAAGATACAATATATAAGAAGGAATAGATTTTTTGGATACAAAAAAAATATAATGATTTTTACTTTTGTATACGAAATTGACAGATTTATGATTGAAACAAACTACACCTAACTTACCTCTGGATTCAACTCACAAAGAACACCTTCGAGATAATAAAAGGCAACCACGCTCAAATAGCTTCAAGAAAAACCAACCACACTCAAAATCTGAAGCATAAGAAATTTCGCCAATCTATGTCAACAATCTATAAATTAAAGTAGAAAATAAATCTTTAAAACAAACTAACAAACAATTGAAGGTCAAATCTTATGTTATTATCAAAATTTAATTTTTTAGCCATAAGAAATATATATGAGATAAATACACTAAAAAGTTAGAGGCAAAAAAATGCAAAGCCAAATCAGTTGAGCTAAAATATTACTAAAGAGCAACAAGAAAAGAAAGGTTACCTCAAAGAAAGAAGAAAACATCTGAAAGTAAATTGAATTTTCTATAGGAGAATCCTTTAATTTATAGGAGTAGAAATGACAAAGAAAACAAAACACACCAAATCTTTAATTTATAGGAGTAGAAATGACAAAGAAAACAAAACACACCAAATCTTTAGACGGTAAAAAACCACCGAATAATAAAAATATATCCTTATGATACAGTTGAATTCTATCCTAAAACCGAACTAAAAAAGAAAATAGTAGGCGCCTAATAAAATAAATGAGATTACCAAACAAAAAAAATACTATAATAAAATCTAAATCTACCCAGAAGCAGCAGAAATGCAAAGTAAATCTAAAGCCCATCCTCACACATGTCAGTAAAGAAATCAAAGCATAGACACAGAGAAAAAGCCAAAAAAAATGAACAGAAAACAACCGAATAAAAAAGAGCTATTTTGAAACAATCAAATCTAATTACATTAACTGAGAAGCCACCGATCAATATACAAGCATAGAAGAAGTAATAATCTATCCCTAAATCATAATAGAACAAAACAGTAATAAAATAAAACCCAAAAGCTATAAAAAAGAACAAATAAGCCTAAAAAACTCGAAATAAAATCAAGCGAATCTGTTAAGTGGAAAACAAAAAACAAAATTATAGATTTCAACAGATACTCCATTTTTGCAGAACAAAGCAAAAAGAGGAAAACAAAGGAACAAAAGAATAGAAGAAACAACAATAACTATAACAATAAAAGAAACAATAATAGTGAAGGAAAATCACGAGCATATTTCTGTCTCTGCGAAAGATTCAGATCGAGAACGCCAATGAACCTCCTATGACTGATGACTCGAACACCCTAACAAAAGGAAAAAAATAGATCGAGGAGACGAGATAACAGAACAAAAAGTAAAGGAAAAAAAGAAAATACGAGACGGAAAGGAGCGAAATACATACCATCAATGAAGGGAGGCAAAGAAAAAGCGGACGAAAAACTAAAGCAAAACCATCACCAGCAGCCCATCATCGTCGGAGAACCTACTCAGGCAGAGAAAGCCCTAAGCCTGTACACCCTTGGCTAAGAGAAAAGAAGGAGTGCAAATGAGAAAAAAAAACCCTGAAGCTAAAGAAGAAGAGGTATATATATTACTCAAAACTAAGTTTGCTATTACCCAAGAAAACAAAATCAACCGCAACCAGCCAAACAAATAAAGAAAAATAACAATTCATCAGTCTGAGCTCATCGCTGAACAGGGCAGGAAAAAATCATCGATCATTAAAGAAAGAACATGAAAAAATCCTAAATAATCGTTGTCAAACAGACCAAAAATATAATTACAGAGGACGTAATAAACCAAAAAACGTTGTAAATAATCTCATTTATTCCAAAATACACTGTCAAACAGACCAAAAAACCCAACATCATTGCCGAAGAGAGGAGAAGGAGAAGAAGACCACAGTTGCATCCAACACCTACGAAAAATCAACCACTGTAGAAGACTAAGAAACCATAGACCTAACACCTTAGCCGAAGAGAGCAGAAGGAGAGGAGAAAGAGAGGAAATGGGAAAGAAATCCCTAAAACTAAAGAAAAAGATGTATATATATGACTTAATCAACATTCAGATTAAATGGCTTAAATGACTCAGATCTATGATCACAATTAAATAAACGACCGAGATCAAAGCGATCCTACAGTTTGTATTTAGTCAATCTTTTTAACTACCAAAATGACTCATGCGCCCCTAATGTAAGAAAAGAAACTTGAGATTTAGAGGGGCAAAGCCTTCAACAAAAAATCACACACTCTATCAGAACTCTCTCTTTCTTACTCTATAATAAAAGAGAGAGTTCTGATAAGAGTGTGTTATTTTTTTGACGAATTTGCCCTTCAAAATCTGTAGTTTCTTTTCTTTCCATTAGGGGCTTAAGAGTCATTTCGTTAGTTAAAAATATTGACCTAATTTGAACTGTAGGATCGCTTTGATCTGGGCCGTTTATTTAGTTGTGAAGGTAGATATGAGTCGTTTAAGTGCTTTAATATGAGCTGTTGACTAAGTTATATATATACGTCTTCTTCTTTAGTTTTAGGGTATTTTTCTCTCATCTCCTCTCCTTCTATTCTATCCGGCAGTGTTGTTATGGCCTAGGGTTTTTTACTCTTCTATTTTGGTTGTTTTTAAAAAAGTTTTGCATGAAGCTCTGGTCCTCCACTTTTTTGTGAAGGGGTAATTTCAGTGTGGTGGTCCGTGGTGGAGGTCCGAATGGATTTAGTTTGGCTCACCCAACATGTTAGATTTTCCACGATTTGTTTGTTCATCTCTTTTGAAATTTTCATGTTTGTTTTTTTAATAGCGATTAGTTAAGATTTTTTCATTTTCTTGCTTGAATGACAGATGTAGTTTTCTTGTTGTATTCGACGGTGAGGCAAGATCGATGATTTTTTGTTGTTTTTTTTTGGTTTTATATTGCGGTGTAGCGGTGGTTTCTTGGGTATTTCCTCAATGAATTGTTGTTTTTTTCTTTATTTGTTTGGCTGCTTGTGGTTGATTTTTGTTTTCTTTGGTAATAGCAAATTTAGTTTTGAAGGTTTGTATTGCGACTATTATAGATCAGACAGAGGCCAGTTTAGTTTAATTTATGTTTTCTGAATCAAAATAAATGGCTGTATATTTGATTAGATTGTGGTCCACGTGCCTTCACGTTTGTGATTCTGTCGTGGAAGTGCATGGACAGAGGATTGAGTTGTTGAGTTTCTGATGGAATGAGCAGTCACGTGTATTCATATGTTGAGCTTTGTGTCTTCAAGTTGACTGTTAGATTTGGTTGTCAGAGGTAATAATGATTATCTTATATGATATTTTCAATTCCTCTATATATGTGTGTCTGCTAATGATGTAAATTGTGTGGATTTCAACCGATAATAGCCTAATTTATGTGTCTCTTTCTCTCTCTATTTTACTTCATATCTTTGTTCTGTACTCTGAACCTCCTGTTTCGGGCAACAAAAGACTTGAAGAAGATGGTCAATTAGTGATCGTGGCTAATTGAGACAAGGTAAAGTTGTAGTATATAAAATTTTTGCTTGTTGGTTGTTGGATTTGGTTGTTAGAGGTAATGATGATCATCTGATTTCATATTCTCATTTTATTAGGATTTCCTATGCCTGCAACAATTTCTTATCTTGATGGTCCATGATTGAGATGATTAGTGTCTTTTATCTAAAATTGATAATAAAGAGTTATTATAGAAGTTTCTTCTGTAGTTCTTGTTGGAAACAGATTATTTTAGAGTATCTGTATCATTATTGATATTGTCTCTTCCATGATTGATCTTGCCGATTGAAAAGACTTTGAAGGTCTCTCTTACTATCTATCAGTTAGTATTATGCTCTTGACTTTTATGCTTGTACATATATGTCTTACATCTAATGCTTTCGTTTTACAAAGTTAGACTTCATAATTAATTGTAAAAGTTCCCAAGTTGGGACCTCAGTTAGTTAATACGCGTATTTTGGCATTTAATACGCATATTTTTTGCGTTTGCCATTTTTTTGGCTGTTTCTATTTTTTACTAAAAGATACAGAATAATACGTGTTTTTTTTTCTTCAACCGTATAATACGCGTTTAATACAGGTTAATACGGAACCCGTATTAAACGCAATGACTAAAATGGGCAAAATCCCCATTCTTCGCGTTTTTTAGGACTCCTGCTTCTTACATCCATTCCGGAGATTTCCATCCTCTCTCGGTCTCTCTCTTCTCCATTATTGATTCTGTATTGTTGAAGCCTCTCTCTTCTGTTCTTCGCGATTTCTATTCTCTCTTTGGTCTGGTAAGTTCTTCGCGATCCCTGGTCTCTTCAGAATTTAGATTCAGAAAACCCTAATCCCCAAATTGCTTCATCTCTGATCTCTGGTCTGTTCTCTTCTTTGATTTTAAGCTCTAATTCTTTGTGAATCGTGATTCTCCATTGTTGAAGCCTCGCTCTTTCATCTGGTAAGTTCTTCTGTTCTTCGTGATTCTCCATTGTTGAAGCCTCGCTCTCTGATCTCTGGTCTGTTCTGTTTATAGGTAATGTATTCCTTCTGCTCCTTTATCTATAATTATCTATGTCTGATTCTGCTGGAGGATTACAAATATAGTCTGGAGGATTACAAATATACTCTTTGAGTTCCACCGTAAACTTAATTAAGCGCAAACTTTTTTTTCCATTGTTTGGATTGTAGAAATTATAATTCTGTCTCTGATGTATAACATCTTATAGTCTTGGTCTTGGATAGAATTAGTCATAGTAATTTCTTCTTGCAAGTAAGACCTCCCTAACTGATTCTGTTTTTTCATGAAGGTTTTAAGATGATAGGTAAATTGTGTTCTGGTTGGACTTCTCTGAATTGAATTTGATTGTAGAAAATTAAACTGAATTGGACTCGTGCAGTTAATTCAGACTTCTCTGAACTGAATTGGACTTGTGCTGTTAATTTAGATTTTCTGAATTTAGTTTCTGTTAATTCAAATTATGTCCTGTTTATAGGTTTTATTGATTCTATTTCAGATTTTCTGAATTCTGATTATCACGGTGTAAGAAAAAAGATAAGTTTTGGGATTACGCTGAACACTCAAATAATCATTTCAAGTGTAAATTTTGTGAGAGAGATTTTGCTGGAGGGATTTCTAGAGTAAAGTCTCATTTATCTGGAATTAGTGGTCGCGATATTGATATATGTAGTAAAGTACCGAAGAGGTTCAAGCTGAAGCATATTTTTTAATTAGAGATTCAAGTTCTAGTTCTAGTCAGAAAATAAAAAAATGATTCGGTTAATGAAAGTAATGAAGGATTGAACGCCTGCTCTTTGGGTCTATCTAATCACACTCAAACCACAATCCCAAAATTCTCTGCTAAGAAATAAAATAGCAATGTTGACAAAAAAATTTCTCATTTTTTCATCATGAACAACATAACATTTAATATTATTCAGTCCAAGTCATTTCTTGACATGAGGAAAGCTTTAGGTGATTTTGGTTATGGTTATACTGTACCTAGTTATCCAACGCTTCGTACTAAGTTAGTACCTGAGGCAAGAACGGATGTTGAGACTTATGTTGCATGTGTAAAACAATCATGGACTAGTACAAGATGTACTATTATGTCAGATTCTTGGAGAGACATAAGAAGGCGGTCATGGTTTAATGTTATCGCTAGCTCAACGTTATGTGCTATTTTTTTTGAAATCGTTTGAATGTTCACAGGAGAGATTGACTGGTGAGTATCTTTATAACATTCTTTCTTCCGTCATCGATGAAATTGGCCCTGAACATATTGTGCAAATAGTTACTGATAATGCCTCAAATTACGAGTCTGCTTGTTGCATGCTGATGAAAAAATATCCATGTAAGACTAGATTTACTTCAAACTTTTTGATTGATGATTCGAAAAAAATAGTAGATTACATGTATAAGCATCATATGGTATTGCAATTGATGAGAAAATATACAGATGACAGGGAGTTAAAATTTCTGTGTAAGACTAGATTTGCTTCAAACTTTTTGATGCTTCAAGCAATAATTAATCGTGAAAACAATTTGAGAATTTTGGTTGCTTCTTCTGAATGGAAGGGTTTGAATTTTACTAAGACTGCACAAGCTAAGTTAGTGACTTCAATAATTCAGAATGAGTCTTTCTGGGTAGATGTTGAGCCTCTGGTGAGAGTTCTTCGATTAGTAGATGGTGAAGGATCTACAACGGGATATTTATATGATGCTATAGAGAGGGCACGAGAAGCGCTTGATCAATATTGTGTAAAAGATCCATCTCGTTATTCTCTTATGATGAAAATATTTGAGCAGAGAAGAAGGAAGAACATTCTCCATAAAGTACATGCTACTGTTGCACTTCTTAATCCAGCTTATATGGTTAGTGAGAAGTACAAAGAAGACAACATTGATATTAGAGAAGGGGTTGAATATCTTGTTCAACAGTTGGGTTTTTTTAGATGAAAGAGATCAGCTGGTAACCGAACTAGTTAAGTATCGTTTAAAGTTTCCGCCCTTATTCAATTGTACAACCGCTGTTATGATAAACACTAGTCATCCTCGTAAGTGTTTCTTCGTTTTGAATTAAATTTTCATATGTTTTATGTTGATTTCATTCCTAATGTAAATAGTTATATTTATAGGTATTTGGTGGCAGCTTAATGGTTCAATATTCCCTATATTGCAAAAGATTGCAATTAGAATTTTAAGTCGACCGTGTAGCTCGTCAGCTTGTGAAAGAAATTGGAGTGCATGAGAAGCAACCCAAACGAAAAAGAGAAATAGATTGGCACCGACAATGTTGGATGATTTGGTGTACGTGAGAATGAACTCTTTGATGATGGCAATGTATAAGGATCGTGAAGTGCTGGATATGACTCCTATTGATCTTTCTAAGATCAATCCATTTGCTGAAGAAGGATTTAAAGAAGAACCAGAATGTTTTTTTTGAAGAAGAACCATTTGCTTTAAATGACATGAGCTTGTGCAACTGCTACTTCGTACCCCAAACGAATCTCATTTTGATGAAACTTTACCACCCGACGATCCCATTATTTGATAGTTTTTATTAATTTAATTAGTTTTTATGGATTGAATATTTTGGATTAATGACTATATTTTGGTTGAATAGAATACTATTAATTGATCAATATATTTTGGTTTATGAAAATGTTTAAGAAATTTGTAGAATGATATTTTTTGTCATATTCATAATATATTATTATATTAATATTTATTTATAAATTTTAAAGCCGTATTTTTAGTACCGAATATTTGAAAAGAAAATGTATAATACTCGTTTCAAACCCGTATCTGAATTTTTACGTATCACGAATTATTGATTGAATTTTATCCGAATGTTTGACCGTTAAATTCCCAAATTATACATGCCGAATAATACTCTGTGTTTTTGCCGTCCCCGAATTAACTAACTATGGTTGGGACATATATGTGCTTTTACTAGGATGAATTGTCAGCTTTAATATATTTCACCTTGAATATTGTTGTGTTACAAATTTGCCAAAGGTTGGACCAATCAGTGGATAACACATTGTGGTGATTTTAAAGAATACACAATCGTCTGCTCATCGTCACGCTTATCGTTACAAGAAACTAAACGCCGATTATGGTAGTAATTTACTTACATGAGTACACATCTTAATTCTTTTTGGACAGTGTTTTTAATGGTTGGTTTGTAAGGCGAGTTAGAATTTTCTTATTGATCAGTGTTAAGCTAATGTTCATATGACTTTTAAAGTAGTTCTTTTGTTGTTTTTTTACTCTTTATATTTGTTCGTCCTGTTTTTTTGTGATGGCTTACCTTTGGTTTTTTGTGATTGCTTATTTTTGGTTTAAAGGTACGTAAATTTTTTTCAGTATTCAGTGTATGGTCTGAGGTTTTTTCATCTTGATCTTTGTTTTTATTTTTTTGCTCTATGCTTCAACACCTTATATGTAGGTTTGACTCTAAAGATTTACTGTATTTACAGTTCATGGTTTTATATGCTCCTTCCTATGGTTGAATTATTGACTGTCTATTTTGTTTTTCATTTGATTTTCAGTTTTGTGCTATCCTTGGTGTAGGGTTTTCTCTGCTTAAGTTGGTTCTTCTGCGACGGTGGGCCCTTGGTGGTGGTTTCCGTCGCTTTCTCGTCCTGCTTTTTCTTTGCGTGAGTTGGTTCGTGGTATGTATTTCTTTGAGTGAGGGTTTTCGATTTCTAATCTGGGGATTTTTATTTTCAAGTTTTTAGAATTGAATCTTTATTTTTTCTGTTTTGTTTTTGTGTATTTGAGTGTTATAACTCTATAATAAAAGAGAGAGTTCTGCTAAGAGTGTATGATTTTTTTTTATGAATTTTCACTTCCGAATCTGGAGTTTATTTTCTTTGCATTGAGGGTGTAAGAGACATTTCATTAGTTAAAAATATTGATCGAATTTGAACTACATGATCACTTTGATCTGGGCCATTTATTTAGTTGTGAAGATAGATCTGAGCTGTTTAAGTTTTGTAATCTGAGCCGTTGACTGAGTCATATTTATACCTTTTCTTCTTTAGTTTTAGGGTTTTTTTTCTCATCTCCTCTCCTTCTCCTCTCTCTTCGGCAGTGCTGTTATGGCTTAGGGTTTTCTACTCTTCTATTTTGCTTTTTTTTCATAAGTTTTGCATGAAGCTCTGGTCCTCCCCTTTTTTGTGAGAGGTTAATTTCAGTGTGGTGGTCGGTGTTGGAGGTCTGAATGGCTTTAGTATGGCTCACCCAACAAGTTAGATTTTCCATGATTTTTTTGTTCATCTCTTTTGAAATTTTCATGTTTGTTTGTTTAATAGCGATTAGTTAGGATTTTTTCATTTTCTTGCTTGAATGACAGATGTAGTTTTCTTGTCGTATTCGGCGGTGAGGTAAGATTGATGATTTTTTGGGTTTTGTATTGTGGTGTAGCGGTGGTTTCTTGGGTATTTCTTCAACGAATTGTTGTTTTTTCTTTATTTGTTTGGCTGTTTGTGGTTGATTTTTGTTTTCGTTATTGATTTTTTGAAGCATATTATTCGTGTTTAATATTGATTGAATTATAGATGTTTGTTTATTGTCATTTGGTTGAGCGTGTATGTGTTTGATTGTTCATATTACGACAATAGGAACTTGTCCAGTCTTTGGACGACAAATTGAATGAAAAGCATGACAAATGGCTTAGAATAATTAAAGAAGAAAATAAGTTCAACTCACTTGGTTTTGGAAATAAATTATATCCTCATCGTGATGTTTGTGAATGCATACTGTAGTTTGTTTCTATCATGAATTGACATTAGTATATTTTTCCTGCATCATAACAATCTAATTTGTTTTTATCTGTTGCATATTATATCTTTATCAGTGGGTTATTTGGTTTAGTTTTAATTTGTGTTTGTTGCTTGTTATTAAGAAGAGGATTTTTCTCATTACGCTTCTTCTGTGTTTGTTTCTCTTTGTTTTTAATGATGTGAAGAATTTTTGGGATCATTAGTCTTAGCTTTTATTTGTGTTTTTATTACTTTGTACAATACTTGTTCTATTGGCAAGTTATGACATACTCTGCTTAAGTTTGCTTCTATTTATTGAGTTCCACTTGCTTCGTAATAAATGATGGTTTCCACTCAATCATTGCATTCAAATTATTAAGGGATGCTCCATTCCCATTCAGACTACCTTTTTCATCATAAAACAAAATTCATTTACTTTGATGTTGTGTTATAAAATTATATTTGGTGACCACATCCCTCATAGAGGACTGCTTTTGCTTGACAAGTTGATTTAAGGTGTTACACCATTCTTAATAGTGGTTCTTATTGTGCAGCCACATGGAATGCCATCATGAACTTCACCTACACTTGTTCTGCTAAGTATTTTTTATCTGCTTTGCAGTGTTTGGTTTGGGTATGATCGTAGAAATTTTATATATTTTCTCTTTAAATAATTATTTAGCTACCTCAAAGTTCAAAGATGCCATTAGTTTGACTTTAGTACATATGTTATGAATGTCCTTATTGTTAACGCTTGCCTATCTCAACATGTATATATATGTTTGTGTGTGTAACAATTTATTTGATCAATATACATGTGACAATTTTTTCACTGTAAACTACATATACTATGTGTGTGTATGTTACAATTCATGTGATCAATTTTTTATTTGTGATTTTTAACTCCTTCAAGTAGATTTCAGTGTTAACAAAGACAGGAGAGAGAAAGCTTTTGTGATAGACATTTGTCTTTATAGTTGTGGGTTCTTTTATGTTGATATTTTCTTGGTGTAGCTTGAGCAGATTGTGAGATTTATCTCCTACATATTTTTAAATCACGTGAGTTTGTTTAGATCCTAGCTTTGTTTTACATTGTCTTCTTCCTTTTTTGCAGTTGCCATGACATTTGAATGTTGCTTAGTTGTTTTGTTTGTATTGTTTGCTATACATTATTATCTTCCTTGCTTCATTAATTTTTATTTGCTATATTAATCGTTTGAAAATTTTTTAAATCGATTGGTTGTTTCCTATTTCAGTTTTTAGCTAGACGTTTTGAAAGTTTCCCTGTTTTACAATTATGGATCGTGTGTTTTTTCTACTGACTTTTATTTCTACAATGGAGTTCAGTTATTATTGAACTTTTTGTTTCTTGGTCATAAGAATTTATGGTTATCGTTGTTATCGGCTTTGTCTAAGTTCTTTATGTAATTTTCTTTGCTCAGACTTCGTGTGAATTTGGGTCATGGTTGTTATCGACCTACTATACTATCTTTTCTATAAAAAAGTGACAGTTTCAACACCCATGACCTTTTTGACAAACTATGGGTGATGTTTCTATATGATAGGGGAAGACACATTTTTTATATAGTGAATGTAGGTAAGCACTCATCGTAAAAATCATATCATACACTATTACATATTGGTGCATATGATTTTAGCTTATGAATATAATGCTGTTTTTTAGCTACATTGAAGGGTGTTAGTTAAGTTGTATGAATACCGTCTTATATATTGGTATAAGTCAACTTAAATTGAATGTTTCATGATAGGACAGTAGTAAAAACCACTTTTTTGCAGCACTTCTCAAGGTCTTTACGGATAAATGTTTAATGTGTTGTATATGCACTTTTTACTGCCATATATAACCAATCTTGACCAAACCTTAGTTTTTAGTTGATGTTCTATATACAGTTGTGCATCTTGAGAAGTTTATAGTATGCAAATTAAATGAAACAATTAGTTTCTTCTTCATAGTTGAGTGGAAGTTGGAGCTTTTAGATTTAGTAATGAAAAAGTGATGTTCTTTTGATCTTTGTATGCCATATGAGTAGCTTTTCTGGTGTGTGCTTTTAGAGTTTGTGTTAGCAAATTTGGTGTGCCAATGCTTGTGTCTTGGGTGAAATTCGTTTTCTTATTTTTGATAATCGGTTGTGTTTGTTTTTATTCCAACTGGTAGTAATTTACCGGTCGGTGAACTTCGTTTTTTTGTTTTGTTTTTGGTTTCTTTGTGTATAAATTAGACTAGTTATTATTGACATTTAAACTCTCCAATCATACGCTTTTGTATTTGTTTAGTATTCTATTGTGAAGGTGAGTGAAAATTTTCTGGGTTGCTGTTACTTGACGATGCTGTGTTGTCAAATTTTTTAATACTAAAATTAGACTATATTGTCTTATAGATCTTCTTCCGAATTTAGAATCTCTTAGTTTATTTTTTTTCCTCTCCTTCGATGCTTTGGATTCTTTTTCAACTATTGTTACATCAATATGTTTTGTAGGTTTTCATGTTAAGCTTTTTATACTTATAAATCGGCGTATGATTCTATGTTTCTAACGGTAGTTTAAAATATTTTTGAATGACGACTTGAATTCTTATATTGATGTTCTATTTTGGTATTAGTTGTTTTTATTTATTTTGATTTTTTAAGACTTAAATTCATAATATGTATTTTAATATTAATTCATATCTATTCAGTATGGCACTATCAACAAAAGAATCACGTGTTGACGAGGAATAAGAGGCCATTGAAACCCTTCGTCGTCTGGTTGAATAGCCTTTTAGCAACATGGAAAGAGCTCTTAATCAAGAGCGTCTTTCTTGGAGCATCACCTATATTATGGAGTAAATTTGAGAACTACCCCAACATCCTTTCATGGAAACTCGAGAAATCCTCTGTTGGCGGAGCAACGAATTAAGGAGATTGAGACTGTTTTCTGCTTATTGGAGTGTACTGACCAGAAAAAACATTCAAGTGCAGATATAAATAAATAAAGTCAACGTCTTTGTAGGTTGTCATTGTATATTATATATAAATAAATGAAATATATATTATTGTATATCTTTACCTAACATGCTAGAAATGATAAATAGTTTATCTCAAATCTCATTACATATGTGTTATAACTAACATCAAAATATACTATTACAATCGAACACGTGCCGGCTACCTAGTTATTATAGAGTAAGACATATTCCTATTAGATAATGTCATAATACTGAGAGGAAATACAATGAAGATCCTGCTACCGTTTTTGCAATGAACTAAAAAAATAGTGAGTTTTCCTTGAAAAAATATAAATTTTATATTAATGAAGCTATCCAATCGATTGTGTCATAATGAACTTTATTTGTTTTTTTTAAGTAGTTAAGACAAAAAACAAAAAGCATGGACGAGTCATATAATTCCTTCCCTTTCATGGTGATCAATTTAATATGTTGATGATAACGATAAGAGAAAAGTACAAAGGTAATTAAGGAGTTTAATCAAATATAACAGTGTAGAATTGACAAAGCATCTTGACTAATGACCAAGTTTGTTTAAGGAAGAGTTCAGTAGTCTTTTACTTTTTGGCTTTCAAGATGTTAAGGGGATGCTGAGTTCATATTTTATCTAAGGTAGGTGTAAGTGTTCTGAAAAAATCATCTCGTCTTAAAAAATTATCTCAAATTGAACGCAACGGGATGATTTTTTTATTTTAGTTGGGACGGGACAAGACGTAATCCCGACTTTTTCCCATCCCTTCAGGATATATATATATATGTATACATAGTTATTTTTTTAATTTTAACCTTAATTCTTTTGATTTTTAACCTTTATAACTTAGTCTAATTTTTAAATTATTATTTATACTTTTTAATAATAACCTAACTAAAAAGCCCAAAATGCAGCCCAAAAACAGGAAAAGCAAAAACGGGAAAAAACCCATCCCGACCCCGTCCCATTCGGGATTTCCCCTCTACATCCCGTCTCATTCAAGTTTCCCCTCTACAAGGGATGAGACTAAAAAAAATTCCTATCCCAGATGGGACGGGACAAAAACACTCTGAACCCACCTCGTGCACACCACTAGCTCGGAGTTTGTTTAATCTCATATCTAAGACTTAATCAATATCAATCGATTTCATCACGTCTTGTTTTTTAGTCTACCAACTTATAACATATTGCAATGTTCTCCGCTCTAGGTTTAAAAGACAAGGAAAAAAATTGATCTTTTAAGTTCACAGAAATAGATCCCCCATACTAAGAACAAATATGATTGAACAGTTCTATGTAAACTTACAAGAGCAATACTACTTTGGCATCGTTGAATGCGGACCCCAACAAAGCATACATCCATTGTTTTTTTTAAAATCATATTAGTCTGTTCGGCCGTTCTAGAAGCAATTAAACAAGACAGTCTCATGTTCCGTGTTGGTGACAAGTGATTACAAATACTTATTCTTGAGATGACTGCATCCTCGAGGTCTCGACAAGTGTTTTACATTCACTTCACAATAAGGTGATCAAGATTCTTGATGCTGAAAAGGATATTGTTAATATAATATCTTCCAGCATACATATACAATCAAACAAAAATTCACCAGTTGGGGGATGTGGTTCAGCTGCTACAACTGCAATTAGGCAATTAGGGGCAGTAGAATGTTAAAAAGAAAGATTTTGACCATTTGTCAATCATCATCATCCTCAAGATTTTCATCATCCTTCATGTACTTCTCCTGCACCGCTGCAACTGTGAGCACTTATTAAGTAAAACACATCAAACCCTCCATTTTATAGTTATTAATGAGAATAGACTTAAGAAAAAAGGGATCTCATTAATAAAAAAAATATTTTAAAAAGGATATCGGTGATAATCCCAGTCGTTAGAACCCACAGCAATCTTGCTGAATTCTACTGCACTTGCTTCCATTCCAGCAAAGATATATCCATTGGTCTTGTCTATCAGCTTCACTAAATTCCCAACACTCTCTTTGTCCTGAGAAGTAGCTTCTATGTGAGAAAACAGTAAAAAATGATTATTGTCAATTCCCATATTAGAGATGGATTCAGCTACCTGAATGTCTAAAGTTGTAAAGTTCACCAAACTGTGGTCTTCTATCACGTCACACAGCTCCTTCGTAAGCTTTCTGCAATATCAATCACGAATGATTTTCAAATGAAAATAAGTTATACATATAACTAATTACTTAATTATTTAAATACAGTATCTGAAGAATAAAATCAGCTATGTTTGGTTAAACAAAAACTGAATACCTCATCATAACAAATTATGGTTCATTTCTTACATTGCTTTTGAACATTTTCTTTATAAGGTCGACTGACTTAGGAGAAAAAACATCATTTAACATTCATGGGCTGAAAATACAAAATGTTTCAAAGAAGACAAGGCCCAAAGGAAAATAGGCACGTAGGCCCCAACCAAAGCCATCTTCTAAAACGAAAAGAAGCACGGACCACAAAATCATTGCTTCAAAATCTTTAGCTGGTAGCCATATGCATATGTAAATCTAAGTACTAAGTTGTAGGAAGAGGTATCATAATAGACATCAAAACTTCAACTTAAATATTCATGCAACTGGCCTCTAAATGACCTACATTTTGATATTTTTATAAAGATCATAAGAGATAACCGCCATAATATAGCCAACAGCCGTCCTTCAGTAAAAATAACAGTTACAGCAAGACCGTACAATTTTGCATGCAAGATATTGTGATTCACACCTGTATTTAGCAGAGCGTGGATCTTGACCAAGATGGTCCTGTAAATATGACAAATCTTGCACATCCGTATAGAAATCGAGGTTAAAAGCTGCATGGAACAGAGAGGATAAGAAGCATTCTAAGGGGTGTTAATTCATATCAAACTCAATTCCTATTGAATGAAAGATACAAAACACACCTAGCCTTCCATAGCTCTCTATTAAGTCAATCTTAGAGAAAACGTTAACATGTGGAAGTTCCATATGCAGCATCGTTGATAAAGAGAGAAGCAATGCACTGACATATTTCCCAGGATCACTGCAAAGATGGGCATCAACTAAATGCACTGCAGTTAACTGCAGAATGAGGATGCCCTCTAAGATTTGCTAAAATAGAGAATCTAGAGAACAAGTTGAAGTCATGTAAGCTTTTCGTAATACAAAATCTCTCTTTGAATGAAATCATACCCTCAGATCCAACCTCTTTATGAGGTTCATAATAACTCCCTTGGCATTGGAGTGAAGGAAAAAGAGTTCTACTTGTCCTGGAAAATCAAAGAGAAGATAATGATCTGCAAAATTTGATACAATCAGTAGTTGCCATGGCTGTCAGTAAACCCAGAAAAAATCAGGTAAGTTGTCATATTGATAGAATTTTTTTTTTGTGGGGGGACAGATCTAGTTGATCATATACTTCGGCATTAGGTGATCAACTTTTCATACGCTCTTGGTTTCTCTTTTTATTTTATCAGTTCAAAATATGCCATCTAGATAAAAATAAGCCACAGAAGTTTAAAATCACGTTGGATCCATCCACATCATAATGATGCTAGATTAGTCACTAAGTCATTCCCAATCACTGATTTAGAGTCAGAGAATATTGTCAACCAAATCAAATATCCATCTAGGAGGAAGAGTACTAGTGAGTAACAGTCAAATGGCATTATATACTAACCTTTCAAAAGAGGTTGAAGTTTAGCTTGCAACCAGTCTATGTTTTTCTCAAGATAATCCATGCAATATACCAGGCCTGGATGAACATAAATATATTAGGCTTCACTACAAATATCTTTAACAAAAAGTTCTGTTCCATGAAAAGATTTATGCAAACACATGATCAAAGTGATTCTGGGAAAGCTAGATTTCTTCCATCACAAAAAAAAAAGAATAATTTTCTCACTTATTAAGAACAATCCCATTTGACGCATGTTTTAGAACTAGAAGTAAAATACATAAGTAATTAATATATTCTATGCTCCCGAACATGAACTCAAATGTTCAAAATTTTCTTTCATGAGAAGAAGATAACAATCAGCAACAATAAGGGTATCATCACCTCCATTAGGACCAAGGGAATGTTCCATCATCACATCACTTAATTTGATGAGATGCTCAATATTCACGGCACATTCGTAGCTATATCTTTGTTAAGTTCCTTCATCTCGAAAAAGTACAAGGATACAAAATCACATATGGAAACATATAATTACCATACAAATATACTGAAAAAATATGGATAAGAGGAAACTCCTCTGGGAAGGATACGGCAGTGAGTCATTAGCAGGATCCAAATTGATGACAGCAACCTTTCTGAATAAAAGAAGGAAGTCATCAATAACTCGTTTAACAGAAATACATTACTCAGCGAGTAATGCTATATAGTACCGCTATGACTAAGTAATGCACATCACGTGAAGCTACATTTACATGATACACCTAAGAATTTTTGCTATTTCCTAATTTTTATTTATCATGTAAGGTGAGACTCTTTACCCTTCCGTGTTGTGAACCACTGTGTTACATGACATTTTCTTAATCTACTTGCTTTAGTTAGTGAAAATTTACACCAATAAGTCTATTACCTCTTAACACCCCACCCATTAAACAGTCCCAAAGATGAGGAAACATATAAGCGAAATTGCTAAATCCCCAAGGGGCAAAAGAATTAATTTCAGTCAGTCAGTTGCTACCACAGCAACCCTATGTCACCCCCCTCTCCCCCAGAGGGTACGCTGAGTAAACTAGCTCGCGTTGATGAACAAGCAATTATGTGGACACAGCATTGTTTAATCCGATAAAAGCTATTACCTTCCGATAAGTTGGAGGAACTGCGACACGCCATTACAGTAAGTCGTCTTCCCCGATCCAGGTGGACCGATAACCACTTGCCCAAACACCATATTTTGCTTACGAGGAAAAAGAAAACACCTTTTCACACAGGGGCGAAGCCAGGACTCGGCTTCATGGGGACACTAGTTCTGCTCCTCCTATTTCTGTTTACCGTGTATTTTGCATTATTTTAATATATATGCGTATACACACATATGAACAACAAAACAAGAAGAATTTTATTAATAAAGCATGGGTCTAGAACTATTATGCAAGCATCAGGTGGCATAATCGACTAATCAAGTATGATCCAAGGTAATCTAATGTTGAAAGCGATCCAACACCATATGTAAGCAGTAGCACTAATTACGGGATCATTTTCAACTTCTTGAGAATAGCTTAATTAAAACAAATATATTCCACGAAATTCGCCGAAAAATTTAGAAGCCTTAACCGACCATATAAGTAATCAACATCTCTTCCTGAAGCAATAATGAAATTTGCAGAAGCCATAACGAAATAAGTAATCAATATCGACCAACCAAATTTTTGTGGAAAATTAGCAGAATTTGATAAGGGAAGCTGGGCTCGCAGTAGCTCGGTCGCAAAGCAGGGCTCCGTCGGGCTTGGGGAGGGGCGAGTTTTAGGGGTTTTAAGGAAATTTGGTAACTTTTAGAGATATTAGGGTTTTTTAATTGAAGGGTTAAAAAAATAAAACATTTTAATGCTAAAACTGCAAGTAAAAGGCTAAAATTAAGAATTTTAATGGGATAATAAGTGAAAATAAGTAGGGTCAAAAATAGAAAAAATTCTCTGCTTAAAAAGTAAAATCTTTATTTAATGGTCATTGACCCCACCCCTCGGACACGTGACTTGGCTCCTGTTTCTTCACACTACCAGACGGAAAGAAAACCCAAATAAAGGGACTCTGTGTTTCAAAATTAAGATAGTTTGCGACGGATATGGCAACGCGTAGAGGGGTATGGCAAAAAAATTGTAGGGGGGCATTCCGAGAATCGAACTCGGGACCTCTCGCACCCAAAGCGAGAATCATACCACTAGACCAAATGCCCACGTTGTTTTGTGTTAGGTATTTTTATAATATCTATTTTATTTTTTTGCCTATCTTAGACTTTTTTATTTGATTAAATGCTGAATAAGCATTAGGTTGCTAAGTGCTGGCATTTGTTATTTCCCATTTTCATGAGGAAACTTATGGTTCAAGTTGAATTTCCCAATAATACTTTATGTCATGTTTGAGCTGAACTTTTTGAAATATAAATATAAAATCCCCTTTTTTCAAACTTCCATGCATAATTTCCTCTATGTATGAAAGCATGATCATGACTCTATATATATATATATATATATATATATATATATATCAGCCTAATTAGCTGCTATCATGTACATGCAAATTAATCTTAGTCTTTACTTAATATTGGTTGCTGATGGATAGGCTGGTATATTAAAATATCAAGGAGACAAATTACAACGATAGTTGGATACTTACAAATCCAGACAAATATGATTATCATATGCCCACTTGCTTAAATTCATCTAAAACTCTGCTTTTGTTTGCTGCAATCTCCAGCAACCTCCATTTTTCTATCCTCTTCTTTCCTAATTGCTATTTACATTCCATCACTCTCAGCTGAAGAACAGAAATATCAACAGAAGAAAGGAAATTTGATAAAAATGGCATTTGCAGGAACAACCCAGAAGTGTATGGCATGTGAAAAGACTGTATATCTGGTTGATAAGTTAACTGCTGACAATCGTGTCTACCACAAAGCCTGTTTCAGATGTCACCATTGTAAAGGAACCCTCAAGGTGTACCATCTTTCTCTTTCTCAGTCAACGTTAGTTGTTTTTTCATCCACATTTGTTTCTGAAGTTTTAAGGAACTGATTTGTTTATGTTGGATTACATATATATTTTCATGTCCCAAATCTTATGGGAAGAGAGATCAGGTAGTGATATTTATGCAGAAGACCTCAATCTAAGTTCTGTAACAAAAAAGTTTTCTTTCACTGTTGTTTGAGCTTGATGAAGCATATAGTAAGATTAATCTATTGTCTCACTCCTGAACTAGGAGATCACCTCCCTCGGTCTCTTCTCCTAAGTCTTATCCTGATCTTTCCCACGGATGTATGCGTTGTAAATCCCACATTGTTGCGGAAAGATGTCTGTTTTGTGATATAAGATAGCACGTGACACTTCAACTTAGACGTTTCTTTTGGGCCGGACTCAAGAGAACAAAACTAAGTAGTTATTCACCTCCCTCAAGTCTCTCCTACCCTGATCCTTCCCACGGTTGTATGTGTTGGAAATCCCAATCGTTGCAAATTGCTTGGGATATGAATGTAAGATGACACATGATTATGTGTTATAAACTGTCAAATAAAGTTAAACTTAATTAAAAGTGATATATTAAAGTTTGGATAATTGAGGTTTTAATATATCTGATACGTTGTGGACCTTTTAATATGTAGAGACTTTATGATAATTTTTATTTTTATGATGAGCTAAAATAGAAATACTAAAAATATATGATCTATAAGTGGTTATGGTTCTCAGGTCACCCGATAATGAAAAATCATTATATTCTCCCTAATATCACATTGTTATAGAGAAAACTAAGATGTTTAATCAAAAGAGACTTTCAGATAGAGAATTATGTAGATCTGGAAGGTCAGCCGCTCGGCTCTAAACATTGATCTATCATCATGGATTCAGGTACGCTTCCGCTCTATATTTGATTTGATTCTTGGTGTGTTCAACATGAGATATTGGGGTTTTATTGAGATACGGTTTATATCAAAAGAGATTTTGAATCTAACAAGTGATATTAGAACAAATCAAGTTGAATCGTTGATAATCGATCTATCATATTTTAGATCCATGATTATAAGTGTTTTTTGTGTTTACGTTTCAGTATTCTTGAATTTAAAAATTGTTTGAAGATTTATTCAATTTGAAAACAATTCGTTTTATGGTATTTTCCAGTAATTTTTGTTTGGTTTTGGAACTACTAGCCAACGGTCTCACCGTCGCTGGTGGAAGGTGACCGGCTGGCGAATTGGCCGCGACGACGAGAAGAAGCAGCGACTGTATGAGGGAGAAAGCCACGACTACCAGAGAAATTCGCGGCCAAGGCCGCGACTGTAAGGGAAGCCATGGCCATGGCCGTGACAATTTAGAGAAAGTCGCGGCCTGGCTACGACTTCAGGTTTAAGAAAGGTCGCGGCCTTGGTCGCGACTGCAATGACTAGCGGCGGCCATGGCCACCAGTCACTTAAGGTGAGAACCCTAGGGTTTCACCCTAGGCTTGGACACATGTCGGGTTGATCCGACCCGTGAACATTAAGGAGGAGACTGTGGGCTAGCCCACCGTCATCAAGAAGAAAGGCTATGGGCTTCGCCGACCACAACCAATTTTTTGGGAGGGCTGGGGACCCAGCCCTCACATTTAATTATTTTTCAATTAATTTTTTTAATTTTTTTATTAAATTAATTTGGAATAAATTTTATGAATAATTTTTTTAAATTAATTTTTAGGGATCGTAAAATTAATTTTTAATTTAAGGATTTTCAAATAAATTATTTTGATTATTTTCAGTTTTGTTAAAATAAATTTAAAACAACTTTTAAGGATTATCAAATAAATTATTTTGAATTTTTTAAGGTTTTTGGTTAAAATAATTTCAAAACAATTTCTAAGGATCGTAAAATTAATTGTTTATCAATTAATTTAAGGTTTAAATTCGGTACAATTTTAAATTCGAACATTAGTATATTATATGTTTTAAGATGAATTATTTGAAGTAACATATTGCCAAAGTGACATCTCTTGTGGAAATTAATTGTCTTAAAATGCAAGAGGTTATATGTGTGTGTAACTTATATGAATATTTACCAGCCCAAGGGAAAGAAAATATTTGACAGAACTACATATACTTCTGTGGTAGTAAATATGTGATGATTATTCAGTTTTACGTGTGAATAATAAATCGGCCCAAATGAAGGTTTCTTGTTTGATATGTTCTTTATTAGCAATATTTGATTACTACACCAAGGCATCACTTACAAGTTAATAATTTTGGCCAAAGTCAAAATATTAGTGGAGTGTTCGGTGTCTTGAGATGGGTTATTTGTTACTTTTGTTTAAATTATTATTGTTATTTAGAATTTATGTGAGCTTATTTTATTTATTGTTCTCTGTTAAGCTATTACTCCTACTAGTATCACGACCAACATCAATTCAAGTCCAGTTCTAAATGGCCTAAACTTCAAGTCCTGGAAAGATAATCTCTTGATAGTTCTTGGAGTCATGGATCGCGATTTTGCGTTAATGATTGATTCTCCTGTACCTCTTACGGATAAGAGTACATCTGATGACAATAGGGAGATGGAAATGTGGGAGAGATCAAATCATATGTGTATGCTGATCATGAAGAAGGTCATTCCAGAAGCATTCATGGGCACTATATCTGAAAAGATAACTAGAACTAATGATTTCCTTACAGACATTGGAAAGAGGTTTGTCAAGTACGAAAAGACAGAAATTGGTACGTTCTTGTCAGACCTAATTTCAAAAAGGTTTAAAGGTAAATGTAATATTAGGGAATACATTATAGAAATGTCTCACATTGTTTCAAGGTTGAAAGCACTAAGGCTTGAACACTCTGAGTACTTACTCATGTACATGGCTTTGATATCCCTTTCTGGCACAGTTTAGCCAGTTTAAGGTGAGCTATAATTGTTAGAAAGAGACTTGGTCTCTGGCCTCTACCTCTAAGGATAAAGGCAAGGGAAAGAAAAAGAAAAAAAATAAGGAAGCTGCGAATACAGCATCGCATAAAAAACATCAAACGAAACCAGTCGGGAGGTAATGGTTGTTTCTTCTGTGGAGCTAAAGAGCATAGGAAGAAGCGATGCACTAATTATCACGCTTGGCGTGCTAGGAAATGTATGCTTCTTAATTTGGTTTATTCTGAGGTTAATTTAAGTTCTGTTCCTAGACACATGTGGTGGATAGATTCTGGTACAACAACTCACGTACGATGGCATATATGATGGTTCAGGTGAACAACGTCCAAAAAAGTTTGCTAAATTTCTAGAGGAATGCGGTATCATCCCACAGTACACTATCCTGGGATCACCCAATATGAATGGTGTTGCTGGAAGATGAAATATAACGCTTAAGGACATGGTCAAGAGTATGATTAATCATTCGACCTTACCAGAATCACTCTGGGGTGAAGTACTTAAGGCTGCAGCATATATCCTTAACAGAGTTCCAACTAAAGCGACTGTCAAAATCTCATATGAGCTTTGGACCAACAAGAAATCTAGTCTAAGGCATTTTCACGTTTGGGGATGTCCAGTTGAGGCAAGACCATATTGGCCTAATGAAAAGAAATTGGACTTGCAGATGGTGAGTTGCGATTTTGTTGGATACTCTGAAAGATCCAGGGGGTGCAAGTTTTGTGATCCCATAACCAGGTCGATTTTTTGAGACGGGAAATGCCCGATTCTTTGAGGATGTCAAGTTTGCGGGGGGAGATTCAATTAGGGATTTTGTCATTCAGGAAGAATATATTGATATTCTCACAGGTGTTATTAGCATTGATCAAGACTGTGTTCAAGACCTTGTTCATGACACAATACAAGACAATATCGGAGAACCTCCCATTCAAGAGATTATTCCAGAAGAACAAACTCTAGCATCTCAAGAACCTATGCCATTAAGGAGATCCACTAGAGAAAGGAGAAGTGCAGTGCCAGATGATTACATTGTATTTCTCCAAGAGCATGAGGTTGGCATTGGTGTGATGGAAGATGATCCAATCAACTTCTGTCAAGCCATGAAAAACTCTAACTCTCAAAAGTAGATCAATGCCATGAATGAGGAAATTAAATCTATGAAGGACAATGATGTGTGAGATCTTGTTCCTTTACCAGAAGGTTCGAAACCCATTGGTTGTAAATTGATTTTTAAGATAAAAAAGGATTTAAAAGGTAATGTGGAAAGATATAAGGCTCGTCTTGTCGCAAAACGCTTTACACAGAAATAAGGCGTTGACTATAAAGATACTTTCTTTCCGATTTCTATGAAAGACTTTTTCAGGATTATAATAGCATTGGTGGCACATTTCAATCTTGAGCTGCATCAGTTGGATATAAAGACATTGTTTCTCAGTGGTGACATTGAAAAGATGATCTATATGGTGCAACCAGAAAACTTTGTGTTGGGAGACCCAAAGAATATGGTTTGCAAACTTAATAAATCCATCTATGGACTCAAGCATGCATCTCAACAATGGTATTTTATGTTTCATCAAGTGATCATCTCGTTCAGTTTTGAGATGAATTTAGTCGATGATTGTATCTACCATAAGTTCTGTGGGAGCAAGCATATTTTTCTGGTTTTATATATGGATGACATTTTGCTTGCCAGCAATGATATAAGCTTATTGCACGACACCAAGAGATTTCTAATTAAGAATTTTGAGATGAAAGATCTTGGTGAAGCTTCTTTTGTATTAGGGATCCAAATACACCGAGATCGTTCTTAGGGTATTCTTAGATTATCACAAAAGAGCTATATCAAAAAGGTCCTTAAAAGATATGGCATGCAATACTATAAAGAAGGTGATACCCCTATAGCTAAGAGAGACAAGTTTGGTCTCAACAAGTGCCCTAAAATTAATTTTGAGGAAAAGGACATGTAGAAGATTTCCTATACCTCGGTAGTAGGGAGTCTAATATATGTTCAAGTTTGTACACGTCCTGATATTACGTATGTGACTGAGATGTTGGGAAGATACTTAAGCAATCCAGGCATAGACTATTGGAAAGCAGCTAAACGGGTCTTACAGTACTTATATAGAACAAAAGATTACATGCTCACGTTTCAGAGGTTGGATCAGATTGAGATCGTTGGATATACTGACTCTGATTTTACTGGATGTCAAGATAGTATGTACTCTATGTCGGGCTATATTTTTCTGCTTGCTGGAGGTGCTGTCTCTTGGAAGAGTGCTAAACAGTCTCTTATAGCCTCTTCTACTAGGGCAGTAAAGTTCATAGCATGTTATGAGGCGTCCAATCACGAAATATGGTTACAAAATTTTGTCATGGGGCTGCGCATAGTGGACAATATTCAAAGACCACTGAAGTTATTTTGTGACAATAAATCAACAGTTCTTTATTCGAATAACAATATGAGCTCGACAAAGTCAAAGTTCATAGACATCAAGTTTCTGATTGTTAAATAAAAGTTTCAGAGTGGACAGTTGTCTATAGAGCACATTAGAACAAACTCCATGATTGCGGATTTGCTTACTAAGGGATTTTTACCCAAGGTGTTTCATGAGTACACTGCTCACATGGGTGTCATATCAGTTGAGGATATTCTGTTCTAGTGGGAGTTTGTATTTTATTTTTAGATACTCTTTTCATATAGACATATTTTTCAGTCATTTTGGTTTATGAATATTTTAAGTTTATTTTCTACAGAAATAAAGTTTTTGGTATTCACACTCTGATTTAAGTATGGTTTGATCTCACTAAAGTTTATGGAGGACCATTTGGAAATAGGAATGTTAAGATCATATTACATGAAATTTCATGCTACACATCCACATCATAATCCATGTCATTCAGTTGTATTGATATATGTGACCGTTGATGGGTTGAGTTACGATTGATGTAACAGAGGCCGCTTTGATCTTATGTCGGTATGATTGATGGACCAGATTGGTTGTTGATACATTTTGTTAATCACAGCAAAGTTGAATGCATTCAATTATTTTTGACAAAACATAATTATAAGGTTTAACACATAGTCCAAGTGGGAGATTGTTGGATTCTTAATCCAACATTGGACTTATGTGTAAAATAATTATGTGTTGCTGACTGTCAAATAAAGTTTAACCCAGTTATAAGAGATCTATTAAGGTTTGGATAATTGAGGTTTTAATGTATCTGATAGGTTGTATACCATTTAATGTGTGAAAACTTTGGGGTAATTTTTTTTATGGGCTAAAATAGAAATACCAAAAGATGTATTATCTTTAAGTGGTTATGGTCCCCATGTCATACGATAACGGGAAACCATTCTATTCTCGCTAATATCCCATCGTTAGAGAGAAAACTGAGAGGCTTAATCAAAGAGGGTCTCAGATAGAGAATCGTGTAGATCTAGAAGGCCAACCGCTCGACTCTAAACATCGATATATTGTCATGGATTCAGGTACGCTTCCACTCTATATTGATTTGATTCTTGGTGTGTTCAACATGAGATCATAGAGTTTTATTGCGATACGGTTTATATCAAAAGAGATTTTGAACCTAACACCTGCTACTTGAGGAATGGCCAAAATGGAAAGAAGTTCCCACTAGTTGTCGGACTGTGCTTTTTACATGGCATTAGGACAATGATCGTGCCCGCTCAAGGGGATGATGAAAATCTCACATTGATTGCAGACGATGTCCGAGATGTGCACATAAGACTACACATAACACTTCTAAGTTCTAACTTAGAGATGTCTTTTGAGTTATCCCCAAAAGTACAAAAACCTTTAGATTTGTTGCTTGAGGCACGACCAGAACATGCAATAGTTTCAATGGTTGTTGCGCCGTGCGTCTTACAATATGCAAATTTAAGTTCATCAATAGCTTTAGAAGTTTTAATAAGTTTTGACAAGTAATACTTGAAATATACAATTTGTTGACTACAAGATTTGAGCTGCAGCTCAGTAACTACAACTCCTTTGAGGGGGTTCTCTACTGCCAGCCGCACTTCGACCAACTATTTAAAAGAACTGGCAGTCTTGACAGAAGCTTTGAAGGTAATGCATAATTTCTCAAGACTAAATCTTGGTTGATCTCTTTTCTTATTAGCTCAAGCCAGCCTTTTGTTTTCTGTTCCTTTTTCTTTACAGGGACACCTAAGATTGTTAAGCCTGAGAAACCAGTTGATGTTGAGGTATTTACTACGAATCTATGTCTATGATATTTGGATCATAAAAGGGTCTTAACTCTTTCTCATTGATCTTAAAAAGAAATTCTTTGGTAGAAACCTGCAGCAACCAAAGCTGCTAGAATGTTGGGTGGAACCAGGGATAAATGCCTTAGCTGCAAGAACACTGTCTATCCAACATAGAAGGTAAATACTTGCCAATTTTCAACATTAGAAACATCATCATAGGGAAAATTACACAAATTATCGTTGTAATTTTCTTTTTGCAAGGTTACAGTGAATGAGACTACTTACATCAAGAGTTGTTTCAAGTGCTGCCGTGGAGGCTGCACAATCAGCCCATCAAACTACATAGCACACGAAGGACGACTCTACTATAGATACCACCATACTTAACTCATTAAGGAGAAAGGAAACTTGAGCCAGCTTGAGGGAAACCATGATAACAATGCAGTACCCGAGAAAGTTAATGGCAGAGAAATTGCAGCTTAGACATGATTTTTGTTGTATGCAATTTTCCAGCTTTACCCACTTTGTCCTGATTCTTTTCATGCTTTACTTACAGTTGAGTAAAAGTGTGTATCCCTCTTAAATTGTTTTGGGTTTTGTTGTGAGATTGTATGGTTGCTCAAATAGACACACTTTGTGAATTTGTATGGTGTTTCTCATCTTTTCTGAATAAATCTTGTCATTAATCTCTAGTTTCAATTTTGTCATCACATCTGTCATCCTTTATTTGTGAACTTTTAATGGTTTTGTTGATGTGACATGTTACTTGCATAGGTGATGCTTGTGGCTCCCAAAATTTTTTTATTTGCAAAAAAATTATGAGAAGAAAAGATATCAGAACTATTGTACAGTTCAAGAAGCCCCATACTCCAATTTTGAAGGTTTGAGTCTTAACGTCTCATCCCACATATGAAAGTAAAATTCTCTTACCTGTTTTAACTGCTTGAGAAATAGATAAAAGTTTGATCTTATTAACTTCTGAATCATAACAAAATCCTTTACTCAGCTATAGTTATAAGTTATAACCTCCTAAATCACATTCGCCCTGAGTTCTTCTGAATTGGGAAGGTAGGTCAGGTAATATATAAACTATTAACACCTTCTCTTTCTTATGATGCAGCCCAAGTCATATGCATAAAACTTCAAATGGAAAAGGGCCCTCCAAAGATGAAGGATGATTAGTTTCTCTTCAAGATTCCTACTTAGTATCTCAATTAATATAATATAGTCCAATGAATCTATTTAATAAATGTACTTGTTGTGTAAAAGTTAGGAATAAACAAGTTCTTTGATTTATATTATATTTCTTTCATTACTAGCCAACTTTCTTTGCCTAACTTAAGAAGAGAAAAAAGGTTCCAAACTTCCACATCGTTTTAGTTGAAAAAGCTATATCACTTGGAGGATATTGACTAATGATACTCTTGTTTTGTTTATCTTTGTGCTTGTTTCTTCACCTAAGATAAAAAATCGAGGTTTGTCTCACTTTCTGTCTGGTTAGGAATGAAATCTCATTATGCTCGTCTGCTTAAGTATAGGTGGTTGGTCAGTCGTCATTCTAAGGTTCCTGTAATGGACAACTAGCGGAGAACATTGTTGATTGATTTGGTTGAGGGTGGTTACTTGTTGCAGCCTTTGTTGAAGTGCCTTGTGCGTATATAGGGGAACATATCTTCATGTGTCTTTCCATTCATCTCACCTGAAGCTTTTTTCTGAGATTGAAGTGAGCTTTGATCTGGACTGTTGGTTTGGACGCAATCTATGAATCATGTCATTTCTTATGTGGCTGTCTATGTCTCTCTTTCTAAAGTTGAGAGTTTGTTTACTTGGGGTAAGTAGTTTTGGGTTGCTTTTATTCCTTCATTTTGGTTTGTCCTACTTGACTCTTGTTTCAAAGGAGATTTCTTCTGATTCTACACTATGTGCATGAGATTATATTTTTCCTTCCCCTTATCCCCCTTGTGGTACTATGGATAACGACTTGCAACATCTTTTTCTAGAATGTCTTTTTACCCGTGGGAGGTCAAACGCGGTGATGACTATTGTTGTGCTATGTAAGTGTACGTATCGTTTAACAAGTAATAAAGTAGTAAGTACGAGTTGGTCTCCATAGGGACTAAGTTAATATGCAATATATTTAACCAAAACAGGATTAACTTGCAAGCACAAGTGGTAACAATAATGATTGGTCGTGGGAATTAGAATTAAAATAGATTTTGCAAGAAATAAAGAGTGAAATAAGATGACAAATGCAGTGTAAGAAGCTACTAAATATAAGTGAGATGTCCAACGAAAATGAGAAGGCTAGTATGATCAATTCCCTAATCCTTTACTTTATCTACACTGATCCTACTCTAATTACTATAACATCTCAATAGTACTACCTTAGCTCATAAGCACAATAAACTACCGTTTATGAGATTACCAATTAAAACTTTACTAACTTATGTCTAAGCTTAGCCAGGTTAGAGATTGATTTAGTGAGTTTCAACTAAAAGGTTGCAAGGCAAGTTCATATGTCTATGTAACTCACAAAGTGCTTAGATCTAGACGATTTCATATTCATATATTTTTTATTTAAACACTCAAGCATCAATTAGGTCTATTCCTTTAAACCTAATCCCTTTAGATTTAGATCTAACTTGCATTCTACTAAAAATAACCAATCAATTTCTATAAATTAGCTTTAAGTGCACTTAATTAAAATATTAAAGAGAGCTTAACAATAAGAACAAAATTCATAATATAAAGTAAATTCTAAGTTCATATTACTATACTAGCCTCAAAGTGTTTAGCTCATAATGAGCTCAAATAAGAGAACCAAATATCCCATTGCCATTGTTTTCCAACAAATAAGAAATAGAAGCAAGCTAGTAAAGAAGAAATGAAATAAGCTAGAGAAATAAAAGAAGAAGAGTAAATGGGTTATTCTAAGACTTTGTCTTCTTCTCGAATGCCTTCTTCCTTTCTGTCGCCTTCTTCTTCTTCCCTTTTCTACGCAGGTCTTCTTTGTACAGAGAACTTGTTGGCTGCTTTTAGCTAATGTCCCACCTACTTCTAAAATTGATTGTACTTGCCTTTTATAGTTGCCTTGAAATTAAGGCTTCTTTTTAGCACTGGGGCACGTGTCAAGCTTCTAGGACGTGAGGGGACCACGAAGGGAAGGGCGACACCTGGGTAACAGTTTCTTACGCAAAGGAATTCCCTTTTTGCTTTCAATGCCATCTTACCCACGGGCCAGACCACTCATCAAGCTTGTATTGTATGACACAACTATAGCAGCATCAATAACTGCTACATCATTGAAGAATACCAAGATTTGCAAATAGCCTGTACCAAAGAAACCGTAATGCATAAAATTACTTACAAACTACTAATAAGACTAGCATGAAGTTAAATCTAATCCTAAAACTAAATATTCAGCATTAACTAAAGGAAAGTATTGAAAACACCTAATATCCTAAGCAACAATTCAACTTTAGAAATGTTAAGATAACTCTAATTTCTTAGAGTTATCACACCCCCAAACTTAAGTCATTACTCATACTCGAGGGATGCAAATCTAAAGTACAAAGATTCAACCAAAAACACTACTAAATCTATTTGTGTAATTCAAAGCAAGCTAAAATTTTTAACTCACTGGTCATTCTGCTACACCATTATTATGCACCAAACTTTAAAACAAATTATTCTCAACATGTTAACTTCAGACATAGGCTAATTCCTTAAAGTGAGTGTGTGATAGGAGTAGAGCCTTTACTTCAGAATGCGAATGGTAGTTCAAATCCAAGGTTATTGGCCCAAAGATCTCTAATTTATACAATCTCAATTTTACTAGGCACATGCTTTAACTATACAACACAGCAGAGGATAAATAATTATCTTAAAGCACAAGGAGAATTTAACAACTACACTGCAATCCTTAATAACTTGACTTATTATTATTTCTTTTTAAAGAGGGATTAAAAAACCTATGAAGTTATGCTGTCTTTTTACGCGAATGTCAACATTGGTGATGAAAGCACTCGGGTGCTCAACAACAAAACCAACAAGGTTGCTACTTAAATTTTACGCATTGAAATGCTATAACAAGCTCATATTTCTGGCTACCTTTTGACTTGAATGACAACATTTATGATGAAGCCACTCAGTTACTCAGCAGCCTAACATAGAGAAGCTCTTCTATCATTTTTATTCAAACAAATCTTTTAGAAGGCAAGGGATTTTTTTGGAGTATTTATACATTTTTTCAATACATAGCAATTTCCCTCCCCCAAACTTATTTTCTCCTAATAGCACTAGCAGAATACAGTACCTTAATAGAGCCTTAAACCTCACTTGGGCTCAAAGTATCCTAAGCTTCCCAAGACAGCTAACTTTCCTCCTAAGTGCAAAAAGATAGGGGAACTAACCTATTAAACCCTAAGTTCAGCATATTGCATTGGAGTTTTTTTATATAAATGTAATTAAGCAGAACATCCAGCAATTAAAAAAATAGAACTTGCAAAGAAAAACACAAATAACTAAAATAGCTCAAAACCAAAGTAAAATTAGACCTTGTCAAAGAAAGGAATGGCTACCCCCAAACTTAACTAAGCAGTGCCCTCAGCCAATCAAAATTATCCATAACAAAGTTTTTTTAACAATCAACCAAAAATAAAACTATCAAAATAAGAGGGAAGAGAAAGTAACTCCAGGCACTTCGCAAGCCACCCTTCTTTTGGAGGCTGCCATGAAGTCTGACAGTTTCTTCTCCACTGACTTGATCTCTTCCTGAAGTTGATCATCCAGCTTCTACTCCTCTGCATCAATTTTCTGCTTCTTCTTTGAACTCTCAAGTGCCACAGCTGCAGCAAAAGCCTTTTTCTCCAGGGCTTCACTCTTGTCCTTGGTTTTTAGGGATTCTGATTTATTTACTACCTTGGCCTCAGGGCTTGGCGTGAACAACTTTCTCTTGCCCTTTTCTTCGGGCTTCTTAGGTGTAGGTGTAGGTTTCGGTGGGAGTGGGGGTGTTGGCTCCCCGTCCTCTTCATCACTCTCTTCTTCATAAACTCCTCATCTTTTTCACTTTCAGTTACTTATTTCTCTCTCCAATTCCTCATCCACAATTGTTTCAACTTCTTCTTGTACTGCTTCCTCAGCCTCTACTACTTCATCGGTTTCTTTCTCAGAGTCTTCAACTGCCTCAATCTTTTTTTTTCTACCAATACTTCTTGTTCCTCCATCACTTTTAGCTCTTCATTTTCATTCCCTAATTTTTCTTCTTCTTTTCCTGCCTCCTCTTCTTGCTCCTCTTCTTCCTCCTTGCCTTCATCATTCCAGGGGCTGAAGAAGGTGTCAGGGAAGGAGGGAAATGGCATGGAGGGCTTTGTAAAATTCTTTTGCAAACACTTCCTTAATGCCAAATCTCTATTTTGTGCATATTCCCAATAAGCCTGTTGCTAAAGCTCCTGATGCTGCAGTAAACTGGTCAACTTCTTTTGGGCCACTTCTTGAACTTTAGCTTTCTCATATAAGGTGCACAACACCAAATGAATATCAGTTCTTCAAGTAAGGCACAATATTAGCAATACATAGTTTCAATATAAGACAGGGAAAAAAAATTAAGAACCCACTTTTTTAGGAACAAGAATCTAAGTTCCCTCAACAAAATTTTACCAACATTAATGGTCTTATAAAAAGGATTGAACGAAGTAAAATCAGCCTATCATGTGTCACGGTTTGGTAGTGAGTAGTGGAGATGAGAGCATGATGAATGAAATGATACCAAACCTTGGCTCGACGAGTCAGAGTCATCCTTAAGCAAGTTTTCCCCTTTAGTCCAAATGCTATGCCATTTGATACCGGGCACAATAAGGTCTCTCTGCATGCTCTCTAAAATGAGAGGCAAAGAAATTGTCTCATGATGGCTGCAGAACTTTTCCCATTTCCTTTACTTGATGATTTCTGCTATGTCCTTCGACAACCCTAGAGTTAGTCTAGGCTGAATTAGGAATCCTTTCTCCTCATGAAATTTTCTTGTACAGATCTCTTCCTCATACTTCTGCTCAACCTCATCACTCAACCTTTCACATCCGAGAAACTCTTACCTATGATTTTCTTTCTGGGTTGGGTTGATTTAGAAGAAGACATTTTTTAGGTGCTAGGGCTTCGAGAAAGGTTACTTTTGAAAAGAGGGTGAAGACGAGACGCTTTTCAAAATGGCAGGGCAAAGACTCTTTTTTGCTTTCAAAGGCACACAGTTTGCTTCTCCTTCTACCACGTGCTTCCTTCCTTACCGTTCGATCCTAAAACAGAAAATATACGACGCTTTAGATAGTTGGGGGAGGGGGGGATTTCAATTTTTTTGGGATTTTTTCAATTGGTTGGCATGCAAGTGCAGAATCTGGTTGCTATATCTGTCGAGCTGTGATAACACAACAAATCTCTATTCGGCGCTGACTAGCCAACCAACCAATTGATGCATTCCCTTTTTGCCATATGTTCAAAACGTGGACCCCACTAGCTGTTTAAATCTGCACATGCCTCGAGTGATCTGTTTTAAAGGAAATATTTTATGCTAATAAAGTGAATTCTTCCAAAATATCCTACCCTAAAATTTTGATTCTTTATTTGTTAGGAAGTTTTTTGCTTGAAGAGGAATATATCAACATCTAAAACACCCTAAAATAAATTTATAACCTAATACTGCACTAACAGCTCTAACTAACAACAAAATTTGAAAATAAAATAAAATAAACTAGCACAATAAAAAATATCAAAATTACAATTTTTATTGGACTACCTCCCAAAAACGTTTGTATTAGAGTTCTCAGCTTGATTTAGGCTTTTTTGTATCATGGGTTACTGAGCTGGATTGAGGTCTTTCTCAGTCAACCTCATTCTCCCAATACCACTTCACTCTCTTAACATTTACTCTTAAAACTCTTTTCCAGTTTTTTCATCGAGAATCTACTTCCCCGTGTGGATAAATTTTTACCAATTTGAAAGGTCCAAACCATTTGGACATCAACTTTCCAGGAAAAAGCTTCAGCCTTGAGTTAAATAGTAAGACTTGACTTCCTGGCTTCAATTCTCTATTCATAATCCTTTTATGATGCCATCTATTTATTTTTTCCTTGTAGATCTTGACATTCTCATAGGAGAACGTTCTGAATTATTCTAGCTCGTTCAATTGCAAAGCCCTTTGGTTTCCAACAACTTGCAAATCCAAATTCAACTTCATGGTTACCCAAAATGACTTGTGTTGAAGCTTTAGAGGTAAGTGGCAGGTTTTGCCAAAGATCAGCCTATGAGGGGGACATCCCTAAAGGTATCTTGTAGGCTGTTCTATAAGCTGACAGAGCATAATTCAACCTGATTGACCAGTCCTTTCTACTCATATTTACCACTTTTCAAGAATCCTTTTTATCTCCCTAGTTGAGAGCTCCACTTGGCCACTGGTTTGAGGATGATATGTTGTAGCAATTTTGTGTTTCACTCTATATTTAGCCAATAATTCTTCAAACAACTTGTTGCAGAAGTGGGTTCGCTCATAACTGATAATGGCCCTAAGTGTCCCAAACTTGGTGAAAATATTCTTTTGAAGGATTTACCACCTTGGCATCATTGGTTGGCAAAGTTGAGCTTCAATCCACTTTGATATATAGTCTACTACCAAAAGTATGTAGAGATTTCTAAAATATGGTGGGAACGGTCCCATGAAGTATATGCCCCACACATCAAAGAGTTTCACCTCTAAGATATTATTGAGAGGTATCTCCTGCTTCTGAGATATGTTGCATGTCTTTTAGCATCTGTCATACCTTTTTTCCATCTATGCACATCTTTGAAAAGTGTTGGCTAGAAGTATCCATATTGTAATACTTTGGCAGCTGTTCTCAGACCTCTCAAGTGTCCTCCAAATGGAGAGCAATGATATTGCTGAAGAATTTCTTGCATCTCTACCTCTGGAACACATATCCTGTATATGTGATCGACACCTTCTTTGTATAAGAATAGATCATCCCAGTAGTAGAATTTCAATTGTTGGAAGAATCTTTTCAGTTCTTGAGCATTCAGATTTGAAGGCTTAACACCACTAGCAAGGTAGTTTGCTATATCAGCAAACCATGGGTCTTTAATTGCTGCTACTGCTAGTAACTGTTTATTAGGGAAACTGTCTTCTATAGTAAAATCTACCTCAGCTTGGTTTTCGCTCTCCAGTCTGGATTGATGATATGGTACTTAGTTCTCAGTTCTCTTTTGTCTCTGATTTCTAAATCAAACTCTTGAAGAAGTTATATCCATATCATTAAATGAGGCTTGACATCCTTTTTAGATATCAGGTATTTGATTTGGAGTGATCAATGAAAACAATTACTTTTGCACCAATTAAATATGCTCTAAATTTTTCAAATGCAAAAACAACAGCTAATAGTTCTTTCTCAGTAGTAGTATAATTCAATTGAGCCTCAGACAGAGTTCTACTTTCATAGTAAATGGAATGAAAAACCTTACATTTCCTTTGCCCTAGCATTACTCCCACAACATAATCACTGGCATCACACATGAGCTCAAATGATAGCTTCCAGTCAGGTGCTACTATAACATGGGCTGTAACTAATGCTTTTTAGCACAAAAAGGCATTCATTCATTCATCGGTAAAATAGAAAGTTCCATTATTTTCTAAGAGAATCCATAAGGGTTTTGAAAATTTTGAAAAATCCTTTATAAATCTTTTATAGAAACTTATATGACCTAAAAAACTTCTCAATTCCTTTAACTGAATTAGGTGGAGGTAATTTTTTAATTACTTCAATTTTAGCCTTATCAATTTCTATGCCTTTCAATGAGACTCTATGTCCTAGGTTATATGCCCTCTTGGACCAAGACTAAATTGGTCTCTTCACATCTTTTAATAACTTTCTCAAGATTAGACATACATTTTAAGTATGATTCTCCAAAGATAGAAATATCATCCATAAATACCTCTAATATGTGCTCTACCATATCCGTGAAGATGGCCATCATCCACATTTGAAAAGTTGTTGGAGCATTGCAGAGGCCGAAAGACATTCTTCTAATGGAAAATGTTCCATACGGGTAAGTGAAGGTAGCCTTTTCTTGGTCCTCTAGAGCTATGGAAATTTGAGTGTATCCTGAGTAACCATTCAGGAAGCAATAGTACTCCTTGCCAGACAGTCTGTCAAGCATATTGTCAATAAGGGTTAAAGGAAAATGGTCATTTGTAGTGGTTTTATTCAACTTTATATAGTTCATACACACTCTCCATCTAGTGACTGTCTTTGTTAGGATTAGCTCATTGATTTCATTTGCTACTACTGTGACCCCACCTTTCTTTGGAACGCATTGAACCAGATTGACCCATGCACTGTCAGAGATTGGATATATTATGCCTGCATCCAACCACTTGATGATATCTTTTTTGACCACCTCCTTCATAATCGGACTCAACCTCATCTGTTGCTCCATGGAGTTGTTACATCCTTCCTACAAGAAGTATCTAGTGCATACAGATTGAGGGCTTATCCATTTTATGTTTGTCATTTGCTACCCAATAGCTCTTTTGTATCTCCCAAGCACCTCAAGTAACAACTTCCCATGAACACTGCTTAAGGATGATGAAATGATAATGTGTAAGGTGTTATTTTCTCCCAAATATGCATACTTTAAATGAATAGGCAGGGGCTTCAATTCCAGCAGGGGGTACTTTAATGGATGGCAATGATAGTTTGAAAGTTATTTATGATAATTACAAGGATTCAATATTCTTGCTAAACTTTGAAGGTCTCTACCTAGCATCTATCCATGTTGTTTTAGTCTCTTCTTCATTACTTGTGTTTTTCATCTAAATCTTGTAAGTTTGATTATGATAGATTGACATTGCTACAACTCACACATAGTTTTTTCCTCACCATAGAATCTAGTACAGCTACAAGAACACACTCTTCCACTTCTTCCTCTGGGTATTTCATAGCATTAAAGATGTTGAAAGTTATTTCCAGGTCATTCACTCTCATGGTCAGCTCACCCTTTTTGACATAAAAAAGTGTCCTTCCTGTGGTCAGAAAGGGTCTTCCCAGAATTATGTGCACTTCCCTATTAGCCTCATAGTCAAGCATGATGAAATCAACAGGGAAAATGAACTTGTCAACCTTTACTAACACGTCTTCTATCTTGCTCTTAGGATACACATAGAATCTATCTACCAATTGTAAAGTGATAGTGGTAGGTCTTGCTTTACATATGCCCAATTTTCTAAATACAGATAAAGGCATAAGATTGATGCCAACAACTAGGTCACACAAAGCCCTGCCATAATGTGTATTTCCTATTGTGCATGGAATTGTAAAACTCCTAGGATCTTTCAGTTTAGGAGGGATTTTGTTCTGAATGAATGAATTGCACTCCTTGGTTAGGGTTATGGTCGTGAACTCTCCTAAACTCCTTCTCTTTGTGATCATGTCTTTCATAAATTTCACATAGTTTCGCATCTGTTGTAATGCCTCCACTAGAGGTATGCTGATGTGGAGTTATTTCAATATGTCTAGGAACTTATTAAATTGACCATCCATTTTCTTTTTTCTGAAGCCTTTGAGGGAAAAAAGGTAAAGGCATGTCTTCTTTTCTACTACAAGCTTCTCTACAACTTTTTGTTATGCTTCTGTAGATGCTTTAGCAGCTGGCTCTACTCTATCTCTGTTCACACTCACTTCCTTGGTTCTGCCTTCATGTTTGTCTTCTTTCTCTTCCTCTGATTGGGCTGTGACCTTCCCACTTCTCAAATGAATAGCCTTACAGTGCTCTTTTCCTTCTCTCCTAAGGTTTTTAATGTTGCTTGGTAATGTTCCTTGAGGTCTAGAGTTGAGTGCATTAGCTAATTGACCCTCTTAATTTTCTAAGTTCCTTAATGACACCGCTTGACTTTATATTACTGCTTCATTTTTCACAATGTACTCCTTCAGAACTGTTTCCAAAGAGCTGGTTTGCTCATGTGCTTGCTTTTGTCCAAGGGGAAATTGTGCAAATCCAGGAGGATAAGCTAGCCTGTTTTATGTATTTGATGGTCTTGCATTCTGATTCAGATTGCTTCAAGAAACATTTGGGTGTTTCCTCCATCCTGGGTTGTATGTGTTTGAATATGGATAGTTGTTACTGTTACTATTCCTATTGAAATTTCCATAATAGTTGATAGATGTTGGATATTCAGGGAAACTCTCAAATATATGCTCTCTCTAGAATAGACACAAGAAACATCTGCCACTTGATAAATTGCTTGCTGCATGCTTTGACTTTGGTTTTAAACTTCTAGAGATCCCATACTCATATTCTTAATTAAATCTGTCAGGGAAGAAACTTGGGCTATCAATGTAGTCATTGCATCCAACTCATGGACTCCTGCAACCTTTTGGTTACTGTAGCAGTTGCGGCTCTTGTAGTAGGCCACTGGTAGTTGTTACTAGCAATCCTCTCTAAAATATCATAAGTCTCATTATAAGACTTTGATAAAATAGCTCCATTGGTAGAGGCATCTACCATCAACATTGTTAATGAATTGAGCCCATTATATAAAGTTTCCATGTGTATATAATGAGGGATACCGTGATGTGATCATTCATCCTCCTATTGATGGAAATAGGTAATCTCATTTCTCATCTTAGTATTTTTAGTGGGAGAAAAATATTTCATCAAGAATTTCTCAGCCAAGTCATTCCAACAGTTGATTAAATCTAGAGGCAGGGAGTTTAGTCATGCTCTAGCTCTGTCTCTTAAAGAATAAGGGACACCTCATCCTTAATACATCTTCAAGGATCTAGGGATCTTGAAAGAATCACTCACTTCCATAAATAGTCTTAGATGTAAATGCGGGTCTTTAGAGGGCACTACATTAAATTGCCCCACTGTTTATAACATTTGAAACATAACTAGCTTCGATTCGAATTAAGGAGCTTGGATTTCAGGTCTTCCTATACCAGGGTTCATGGTTTGGGGTTGGAGTGTAGCTTAATCTCTAGCGGATCTCTCCATGTCATCCGTCATTATAATAACATTGTTTCCATTGTTGGCTTGATTGCCTGCCTGGTTCTTTTCATTTAACACAACTTCATCCTCAGCACGTGCAGTCATCTCTACTACATCAGCTATACCTCTTTGCTCTCTTCTTAACTCTCTCAAGGCTCTGTCAATTTATAGGTCAAAGATGAAGTCCAATAGCTGCTGCTTATGCTTATAATAAATTCTACTTTCTTAAAAATAGAGCAAGGGCAACAAATTCGATAAAGAAACTCACAAATTAAATTCTACTTGGCTTAAATAAAGATATTATATATGTAGTCCCCAACAATAGCGCCAAAAACTTATTGTGTGGTACGTGTCTCTATGCAAGTGCACGTATCGTTTAACAAGTAATAAATTAGCAAGCATGAATCGATCTCCACAGGGACTGAGTGAATATACAATATATTTAACCAAAACATGATTAATTTGCAAGAAAAAGTGGTAGGAATAATGATTGGTTGTGGGAATTAGAATTGAAATAGTTTTTGCAAGAAATAAAGAGTAAAATAAGATGATAAATGTAGTACAAGAAGCTACTAAATATAAGTGAGATATCCAATGAAAATGAGAGGGCTAGTATGGTCAATTCCCTTATCCTTTAATTTATCTACACTAATCCTACTCTAATTGCTATAACATCTCAATAGTACTACCTTAGCTCATAAGCACAATAAACTGTCGTTCATGAGAATACCAATTAAAACCTTACTATCTTATGTCCAAGCTTAGTCAGGTTAGAGATTGATTCAGTAAATTTCAGGCAAAGGGTTGCAAGGCAAGTTCCTATCTCTATGTAACTCGCAAAGTGATAAGATCTAGACGATTTCATATTCATGTGTTTTTTATTTAAATACTCAAGCATCAATTAAGTCTATTCCATTAAACCTAATCCTTTCAGATTTAGATCTAACTTACATTCTACTAAAGATGGCCAATCAATAATAGAAATTAACATTAAGTGCACTTAGTTAAAATATTAAAGAGAGCTTAACAATAAGAACAAAATTAATAAGATAAAGTAAATTCTAAGTTCATATTACCATACTAGCCTCAAAGTGTTTAGCTCATAATGAGCTCAAATAAGAGAACTGAACACGCATTACCATTGTTTTCCAGCAAAATAAGAAATAGAAGTAAGCTAGTACAGAAGAAATGAAATAAACTAGAGAAAGAAAAGAAGAATAAACGGGTTATTCTATGCCTTTGTCTTTTTCCTCCAATGCATTCGTCCTTTCTGTCGCCTTCTTCTTCTTCCCGTTTCTGTGCAAGTCTTCTTCGTATAGAGCACTTGTTCGTTGATTTTCACTAACGTCACCCCTTCTTCTAAAAATGGTTGTACTTTCCTTTTATAGCTGCCTTGAAATTATGGCTCCTTTTTAGCACTAGGGCACGTGTCAAGCTTCTAAGAGATGAGGGGACCGCGAAGGGCAGGCACCGCGACACTTGGATAACATTTTCTGACACAAAGGAATTCCCCTTGTTGCTTTCAATGCCATCTTGCTCAGGAGCCAAACCACTCGCCAAGTTTGTATCGTATGACACAACTATAACATCATCAAGAACTGCTAGAACATCGAAGAAAACCAAGCTTTGCAAACATCCCTACACCAAAGAAACCTCAATGCGTAAAATTGATTACAAACTACTAATAAGGCTAGAATGAAGTTAAATCTAACCCTAAAATTAAATATTCAGCAATTAACTAAAAGAAAGCATTGAAAACACCTAATCTCACTAAAACAAGCAACAATTCAACTTTATAAATGCTAAGATAGCTCTAATTTTTTAGAGTTATCACCTACGTTTGGGCATTGTATTAGGCTGAATGAAACATTTTTGGATATTTGGCAGGAAGCAATTAGAATCTCTTTTAGCACAAAACTGAAGGCTCGCTGACGTTCTTCCATTATTATAATCTTTTGAGTTGTGTGATTTCTCCATAACCAAGCCACCTTTAACAGCATACCATATGTTTTTCGTAGACTCTTTCTTTGATTTTACGTTCTATTTGTGAGTAAGGCTCAATTCAGTCTAGCACACGATGCATATTTCAATGGATAAGCTTATGTCTCAACAGCTTCAGTTGTGGTCATCTTCTAAGGGCCCACACATTTGAGAAGTTATTTGGAGAACTCCTCGTAAGCTAACTTAAGCTCAAAACAGACGAGATGATTTCTTTTAGTCTTGGCCTTGGTGGTTGTGAAGAAGTTTTTCCTTCTAGTAAAGGCTTTGTTAAGGACTGTTTGTTGTTCGCCTTGGTGTGTGCTTAACTTTCAAGGCTGCGTTAGTCGCTTTCATCTATTCGATTGCTTATGCTTAGACATTTGGCTTATAACTATAATTGGAGATTGATTTTATTATCTTCACTCCAGATCTCGTAGGGTCCTTTAACGTTGGCATCCTACTTAGGATAGTCGTTTAGTTTTACTCTCTCAAATGAATTTTATTGTCAACTACATTTACAAGGAGGGTAACGAGTTGCAAATTAGTTGATGTCCAATGGCCCCCAGCCTAATTACCCCTACAAGGTGATAGATTATTTCATCTTTTTGCTGCTCTTTTTATAATTTTTAATGATGATTCTAGCAAGCCTTCTTCTTTGAGGTCTTTTTTATTTGTTCTTCTTTTTATCACCAACGATCTTGTCGGGAAAAATGGGAAATTTTGTAAACTAATTCCTATAGCATGTAATAATCTTCAACTAAAAGTAATGGATATTACAATATTAACTAAATAAACAATAAGGATAAATTTGGAATTACAATTAAATTAGTTTGATAAAAAATTTCAATAATGTTTCTCACTTCGTCATCCCTTTTATATATACTACTAGTCAAAAAGTACGGGTTTCACACGTGTTCAACTAATTTAAATAGGATTTAAAGTTAATATTAACATTGAGATAAATACATCATTTTTAAAAATTATTCTAAACCTAAACTAAAAGTAAAATAGTAATAATAATAGCTCGTTCATAATGCTAAAATTGTAGTGCTCTTTGAAAGCATATAAAATGATTTTATCTCAACAATTTGTCATATATTAAGAAATAATCATATCATATTAAGAAATAATTTCTCATACTCAAAATTTATTAATTTCTTTCTATGAGTTCACTTATATGAACTTTTATATTTCTGATAACATTAATATAACAGAATATTTAATTTACAAATTTCTAATGAACAAATTATTATGGACTAAAAATAAATATTCGTTGCATTAAATATCTCGAAGTAAATCTTTACGCATATTCACGATTCTGATCATAATATTATCAAAAATTTATTTTAATAATTATAAAATGATTATTATTGAATAGAAAATATAAATTCATTAAATTGGTTAAATAAAAAAATATGTAATATATTTTATTCGTGTAATATTTTAAAAGATTTTAAAAGATAAAAAGGGAATAAAAACAACTCCCTTTTAAACTCCTTTTAATATAGGATAGATATAATATAAATATAGATAAAATTGATTATTGTAAAATGTAAGTGGACATAATAAAATTACGATATCATAATGAATATAATTGAAAAACTAATTATTATCATTCAATGGTATAAGTTAAATCTTAAATTTGATATATATTTTGGTTGGACAAATTATCCAAAAGATTTGTTAAAACGAAAGGGTACGATAAAATAGTGATATTGTAGTTTGGATAGAATATGAAAGCTAATTATTGTCCTCGGTCCCTTCGGGGACATTCGATAAAAAATTATTGTTCTCGAATCTTGCAAGGGTAAATTATGAGATAGACACAAACTGGTTCAAGGAAAATGTCTAAAGAAATTTCTACTCTCCAGCCCTTTTATATATACAACTAGTCCCTAAGACTTGCATTGAATTAAACAAAAAAAAATCAATTAATATAATATCACATGAGATGAAACATATAAAGATAGATGAAAAAAAAACAAATAATACGGAGCATTTAGTGTTTATAAAATTCATAAAAACATTCCAACTTTATTCTTTTCAATTGCATGTTTCAAATAATAAATGTACATTTGATTATTGGTCATGGAGAAAGCTTCTATAACTTAGAAGCCTAATGATGGATATGTGTTTTATTAGAATTGGAGATGGTGAATCTGCTCACATCCTTACTGATCATTGCTTACAGATTTAGAGGGAATTTCTTATGCAACCAGGTGGTCTTTGACCACCACAGTCAGTAGTGGTTGCCCCTGTTTAAGGATCTCCCTTGCTCTTGTGAATCGAGGGAGACTATTTCCATGCTGTTCCAATCTAAACATCAACACTGTTGGTTTGGCCGTTTGGAACATGGGTTTTTGCCTAAAGTATACCCTAGAAAATTCTATTGGCTAAACTACACTCTCACCCTAATTTTGGCTGAATCATACCCATGACTTACCATTCACCAATTTTTTCTCCATCATTTTCTCTTTATACACTTCTTACATAATATCAAATCAAATGTTAACTTATTCTTCTTCAACACTCAACCTTCATATTTATTTATATTTAAATAAATATATAAGATTAAATATATAATGACTTGAGCACTTCAAGATGATTTTGTAGTCATCTTATACACTACATGATAACTATAAGATAATCATGTAACACATCATGAAGTGTACAAAATAACTACAAGATCGTCTTGTAGTGCATCATGAACTACTCAAGACGATCAAGTAGTCATATTGTAGTTTATAAGATGACTTCAAGATTATCGTGAAATATATACGATCAACTACAAGATTATCGTGAGTTCGAGTTCGGTTCGGTTTGATTCCCGGTTCGTCATTCTTAATTGAAAAATATTTTCAAATGATATTATTGAAAAAATAATATAAAATCAAAATAATATAAAAAATATAAAAATATTTTCAAATGATATTATCGTGAGCATTTCATGATGCATATAAGACGATCTTGTACACCACATGATGATGACAATATAATTGTGTAACACATCATGAAGTGTACAAGATTACTACAAGATTGTCTTGTAGTGCATCATGAATTGTGCTCAAGACGATCATGTAGTCATCTTATAGTTTACAAGATGACTTCAAGATTATCGTGAAATATACACGATCAACTACAAGATTATCGTGAGTTCGAATTTGGTTCTGTTCCTGGTTTGTGATTATTAAGTAAAAAAATATTTTTTAAAAATATTTTCAAATGATATTGTTGAAAAAATAATATAAAATCAAAATAGTATAAGAAATATAAAAATATTTTCAAATGATATTATCGTGAGTACTTCATGATGCATACAAGACGATTTATAGTTATCTTGTATGTTACACGATGACTACAAGATAATCGTCTAACACATCATAAAGTGTATAAGATAGAACATGATCATCTTGAAGTGTTAAAGACGATCATGTAGTCATCTATAAAAGTGACATGAACACTTCATGAACTGTTCAAGACAACATTAACACTTCATGATGTATTACAAGATGATCGTGTAGTATGCATCATGAAGTGCTCACGATTGTTTCATTTGAAAATGTTTTTATATTTTTATATTATTTTGATTTTAAATTATTTTTTCAATAATTTCATTTAAATTTTTTTAAATTAATAATGACGAACCATGAACTGAACCGAACCGAACCCAAACTCACGATAATCTTGTAGTTGATCGTACATACTTCACGATAATCTTACAAGATGACTACATAATCATCTTGAGCAGTTCATGATGCACTACAAGATGATCTTGTAATGTTCTTGTACACTTCATGATATGTTACATGATTATCTTGTAGTCATCGTATGGTGTACAAGATCGTCTTGTATGCATCATGAAGTGTCACGATAATATCATTTGAAAATATTTTTATATTTTTATATTATTTTTTCAATAATATCATTTGAAAATATTTTAAAAAAATATATTTTAATTAATAATGACGAACCAAACCCGAACTCACGATAATCTTATAGTCGATCGTGTATATTTCACGATAATCTTGAAGTCATCTTGTAAACTACATGATCATCTTGAGTAGTTTATGATGCACTACAAGACGATATTGTAGTCATTTTGTACACTTCATGATGTGTTACGAGATTATCTTGTAGTCATCGTGTAGTTTACAAGATGCTACACGATTATCTTAAAATGCTCAAGTCATGATATCTTTAATCTTGTATATTTATTTAAATATGGAGGTTGAGTGTTGAAGAAAAATAAGTTGACATTTAATTTGCTATTGTGTAAGAAGGGTATAAAGAGAAAAGAATGGAGAAAAAATTGATGGATGATAGATCATGAGTATAATTTAATCAAAATTAGGGGAATAATATATTTTAACGAATAGTGTTTTCTATGGGTGTAGGCAAAAACCATTGGAACATAGTCTATCAATGGTAAGTTTTCATTGGTCAGTGATTATAAACGTTTTCCCATGTGAATGATAGCGATGTTGATTAGTGTGATTTGTTTATGGTTTTCTTATTTTATTTCATAGTGCAGTTTTATTAGTCGGCTTGCCATAAAAAATAAGCTTGCTACTTATCTATTTCGAAGTGCATTTGTATCGAAATGGGATGTCTTGTAGTCTTACCTGTTTCTTCTGTATAACAGAGTTAAATTTGTTGATCATATTTTCTATTGTTGGCCGTATGTGAATGCTTATGCCTTAGGTTAATGGCCATGTTTGATGAAATTTATTGTGTTAATTGTTGGGATCAGAAGGTTGGCTGGCCGCTTTCAAATCTCAATAGAAGAGCTTCAAATCAACATTGTTAAAGCTCAATATTCTTTTTATTTACTTCTTCTGGTTGGAGAGAAATAATAGCTGTTTTGACAGGATTTTGAAAGTTATTAATACTATCATTTTGTGTATCGTTAGTACATCAGAGAAAAAAATTTCTTCCTCAAAAAATAGGCAGATCAAATACTAATATTAGCCTCCGGGTTGTTCGGCACTACCTGACAATATTTTTGAGTTATGGTCTTTTTGGGACTCCATTAATTTTACTTTTTTTTTTATAAATGTGTATGTCACTTATATATTTGTATTTCTTTAAATGAAATATATTCATAATTTTACAAAAAAAATGTTATCTCACTTGAAGTTAAGTTATCTAATTGATTACGTGAAAGAAATAAATCAATATAATCTAACAAACAATAATTTTGGAAGTGATTGAAAACAAATATTATACGAAGTGTTGATGCTCAAAGAATTAACTAATATGTGAAGATAAAATAATTTAATTAATTGGGTTTATCAAAATAAATGATTTTTTGGATCAATCTCCAATGTCGAGAAAATTGTTTCCAGCATTGATGTTGGGATTGTTCTTGGCAGTTGGATCAGGCCAAGACAATCCCAACCGTTAATTTGATTCCCCCATTTTCTTTACAGCAGGCTCAACTGGTAACCAAACAATCTTCTTCAATTTTCTCTCTCTTCTTTCTTCGAACAAAACACAAGGTTCTTCTCTCTTTTCCATTCTTCCTCTTATCCTGTCTTCAACTAAAAATCAAGGCACCCGATCTACAGCTTAGGCGACTCCACAACCGCTCCAAGGTCACATACACAGCAACTTCCCTCGACGACTTCAATCGATCTCTCTTCTCCAAACTTTTCTCGTGATTTAGGATTTTGATTTGGTAAGTTTGCGAAACCTTCAATTTCAACGATACCCAGGTATGATCGAGCTCTCTGCCCTAGATAATTTTTCTTCCTCTTGTTGGAGAAGTTTCTGATATTTCAAGTAGCTTAAGTTTTTGTTCTGCGTATAGGCTCTCAAGGTTTAAAAGGGATTTCAATGTTTGTTTTGTTTTCTATTTTGTCTGATTTAGTAGTTCATTTGTGTTGGTTTGAATATTTTTTTCTTGATTAGAATGTTTTTTTCTCGATTAAAGTTTGTTGAGTCATTCAAAAGTCGACTGAGTTTTGGGAACCGAGTACATCCATCACTGTTAAAGAAGATAATGGAGGACTTTGAATCGGTAAGATGGTTCAGACACTTAGTGTCGTATCTGCTTGGCGTTCACTTCACACATTCTCTTCCTTTCTTTCTCCTTGTGGATTCATATGGCGAAGAGTGATGATTTTATATGTTTATCAGGTGGCTTGTTTGATTTTTAAATGGTCTTTGTTTGGATCTTGAATATGGGATTCTATATTTAAATCTAGAATATATTGTTATATATGTTGTTTTGTTGATATGGGAAGAATTCTTCTACTCTATACTTGCAACTAAATATCAAGATTTGATTTACCTAACTCTCTTTGAAGATTTATGTTAAATATGTAAGAATATATTTTAAGATATATCATTAACTTGATATACCATTTAGGGTTACTTAGATTAATTGGGTAAGAAGTCAAGAAATTAAAGAGAACTGTTAGATTGAACTAAATGTTGCTGGAATTTTTTGTTTACCTCTATGTAAGGGTATTCAAGCTTAGATGGACCTAGTAAGCATCAAAAGTGTTGATTGAAACTTAAACTTCAAGGTTACAAGTAAGGTACTCAAGTTGTGGTTATGTTATGGTATTTAGCAGAGTCGGATGGTGTTTTGCTTTGAATGTTTATGAGAAATTTTGTAAAAATGACTAATTTTGGGTAAAGTTCTTAGTGTTTGATTATGTGAGGCATGGATATGTGTAACTGGATGAAGGGGAATTAAGTAGTTTCTCTTTCTTATGTGCTATATTTTGTGCTAAATAGTCTTGACTCCCAATAACGGAAATAGTACTTAATTATCCTCTAGATTGGTTCTTCGTTTAGGCTGCGAGCTGATAGAATATGTCTTTTCTTCTTCTTTATTTTATTGGGTTGTTGAGTGTTATTAAACAAGTACTATATTTTGTTATCTTCTGTCATTTGTGTTTCAATGCCATTTCCCCTTTTATTCAGTTATTTGGAAGTTTTGGATAGTTTTGTCTCCCCACCTAAATTTGTCTTGTATATTCATGGTTGATTTAATATGAATCTAATGTTCAAATTTTATTATACTTTTTGTAGTGATTTCATTTAACTTGAGCACCAGATATGCAGTTGAAATAAGTTTCCTATTAAGGTGAATTAAGAATCAATTTAATTATGTTATAATTGTTTCATTTTTATTGTTCAAATTTTTGGATTCAAAATTTGGAAAGATTTATGTGCATTGACTTCACACTGGGTTTGATTAAGATTGATCACCTTCTTCTATATTAATTGTTGTAGACCATTATCAGCATGTGATACAACTGGAACATACTAGTTGAGAGACGCTACTTATACATAGAAATATGGTATATCTTTTAGCAATGGTGAGTAGCTAAATATATATAAAGCTTGAAGAAATGGAAGGACCTCTACGGAGAGTACATATTGGAGATGAGAAACACGTTGTAATTTGATCCTGATGGTAAAAATGATGTAGCTGAAAATAATCCACTAAAAAGTACCAGGAGGTTTTAAATTAGGTTATATCCGTAGCAAGGTTGTATTGTAGCAAGATTGTATCGTGCTCTATGAAATCTAAAATGTTTAGAAGATATTTGTAACAAAAAAAGAATATTCATACATAGTGATACTAATAAATGAGATTCTTCTTTAAAGAAGAATTTGAATTAATTTTTTTATATGTTGGTGAGTTTATTATATCATAAAGATTTACATATGAGATTATCATGCAGATTATGAAGGCAAGCATCTTGGATTTCTACTTGGCCTGCCCTTTTCCTTCTCCCTCGTCTTCTCTTTCGCTTGAAGTGATTAACATCATCTACTTAACAATAATCTTCATTATGGCAAGCATCAAGGTGGTATTTAATAATACAGATACATCAGATGATAGGTTTGGCTCAGAAGGAATCAAATCATGTTGATGTAAAGAAGAAGGAATTGTGAAGAAAAAACATGCAGAGATGATACAAATTCAAATAGTTAATTTCAAACTCACTTGATCCATAGGTTGGAATTTTCTGTAAACGATTTGTTGGAATAATGACACTAACACAATAAATTTTTTAGTGTATCATTTATGTTGATTTTGTTCAGTTAAATAATGCATTAACTTGAAAGCATTGTAATGATTTCTTGGTGTTGAAAGTTCATTTGTTTCAAGTAAAAGGAATAACATTATTGTCTTTGTAAGGCTCATTCTAATTGTATGAAAATGCCAGAGTATAGAAAAATGACTAAGTTTGTTAAGATACATAAAAACGATTAGGTATGTAAAATGACTAAGTATTTGGAAATGACTAAGTGTGAAGTGACCAAGTATATAAAAATGACTAAGCGTGTGAAAATGACTAAGTATTTGGAAATGACTAAGTGTGAAGTGACCAAGTATATAAAAATGACTAAACGTGTGAAAATGATCAAGTTAATGAAAATGACCAAGTGTGAAAAGACTAAGTGAATGAAGAGATCTAAGTGTATGAAAATCATTGAGTGCGTGAAAATGACTATGTGTATGAAAATGGTTAAATGTTTAAAAATAACTAAGTGTGTGAAAAGTGTTAAGTGCATAAAGATGACCAAGTGTAAGTAAAACTGGCGCATGAAAATATGGTGAAAACTATGTTACTTGATACTTGTGGAGAAAATTACTAATTGATGAAAATTGCTAAGTGTATGTTGTAAGTTGTAAAAATGGCTAAGTGTATGTGAAAATACTTAAGTGTATGAAAATATGGCTAAGTACAAGAAAATAGTTAAGTGTATCAAAACAAGTACATGAAAATGTCAAAGTGTGAGAAAAATAAAAGTCCCCGAAATGTCTAAGTGCATAAAAATTGTTAAGTTGTGAAAATGATAAAGTCACCGAAATGTCTATTTGCATATAATTGACTAAGTGTGTAAAAATGACTAAGTGTAACAAAACAACTACATACAAATGACATGTATATGAAAATGTATGAAAATGACTAACCCACCCTATTAATTGCACAACAACCAGGCACTAACCAGTTACCAACTAAAAAGTAAAATGAGAGCCTGGCGATTAGGTCCTAATCGCCACTTAGGAGGTCCTAATCACCATGGTGCCAGACCAATCACCATTGGCTACGACGTTTAGGGTCCTCCTAGTCATTTTTGGGCCCTAAACACCATAGTTATAGGCGTTTGCCCCGTGCCAGGATTCATCATATACATATCTCGTTTGGGGCCCTCCTAGTCATTTTTGGGCCTTAAACGCCATACTTATAGGCGTTTTGGTCTGTGCCCAATTGACACGGGCCAAACACATGTAACTATGACGTTTAAGGCCAAAAAACGACCAGAAGGGCCCTAAACACCTTAGCCCAATGGTGATTTGCCATACACATATGGCGTTTGGAGCCCTCCTGATCGTTTCTATCCTTATACACAATATTATCTCTATAACCAATATTATCTTCTTCTTCCTGGTCGTTTTTATCCTTATAATACAATATTATCTCTATACACAATATTATCTCCAATATCTTCTTCACTCTCGCATACCTCATTTTTTCAAAATAATTTTTGCTGATACTATTCTTGATACAAAACTTGAAAGAATTTTCCTTCTCTTTCACTTCTTTATGAATATTGCATTTGGTTATGCATTTTGTTTCTCCATTTTAATCTTTAATTCTCCATTTTCTCGTGACGAGTTATATTTATGATTGGTTTGGTTAATGTCAACAACATGATCAATTTGGATAAAATGACGGTTTGTAAATTTTATACACAAAATGTTCAAAATTCAACCATATACTGAACAAACTTAGAATTTAGTTGAAAATTCTAGATAATGATTCGACAGAATCTCCCCATAAATATTATAAAATCCACAATCAAAACATTTTTTTTATATCCATAATATGTCAAACAACAACCAACATTTAACAAATTCAAAAATATGCTCAAAAAATTTAGAATCTAGTTTAAAATTTAAATAGACTTTAAAATGTTCATATAAACTACTGTTTCTGGTGCTGTAACCTATATCAAGTAGATTACAAAATTACATTGCATAACAATATGTGTAAACTCCTATCTTCAAAACCCACTTAGAGACGTTTGCACATGCGACGATGAAGAGGCCCCATCATAGTTATAAGACAACCAACCTTTCACATAAGTATCTTCGATTAGACCATCAAACTCGATGAAGTGTTATGCTATAAACCCATCAAGACCAAGTACTATGCTCTTTCCTTCTAACATTGTTTTGCCCGTTATCACTGTTTGTATGCACTGTTATTGATAGGAAGATTTGCCACCCTACAAAGTTCAGTTTTTACCTGAACAACCATGTAGGAATTTAGGTACACTTCTGCAACTACCATGTGTTGTATGATGATAAAAATTTTACTGCGGATGGATGGATCGCATGTTTTGACGAACAATCTACGTTACACGTAAATAACTTAGTTTTTTCTATTTTAAATCCTTCTATACTTAATCTTGTTTGTGTTATCTTCTTATATCCTTTCATACGCTCCATTTAGGTACGCAAGGTACATAAAGATAGACTGAGTTTTTGCTAGTAAAACATGTATAGCTTTGGGTTTAATGCCTTTCTTGGTTCGATGAGAAGAAAAACGGAGAGCAGACAACCTCTTTTGGTATATAAAAAAATCTGTGATATTTTTTTATATCTTGAACAATAGTATTTTTTGCTATACAAGCAACTCTGCACTTCAGAGTAATTATAATCCATTGGTAACTAAATCCGGAAGAATCGACATTTCTTTTTATATTTTCAGGAAGCCTGTTGTACCACCGAGGCACTAGCGTAGTGTTCCCAAAACCACACACACCAAGAGTCTCATTCTCAACCTAGAAAACCAAAATTTAAGTAATGGCTTAGTAATAAATGAAGAGCACAAAGCATAGATTCTTAAGACATCTTATATGAAGAGCACAAAGCATAGTTTAATACAGTGACTAACATTAAGAAACTATATTTTGCCAGCGAGTTCTCAAAGTTATTTTCATATCACAAATCAAAGAGAATGTTCCTCAACATATAACACTAACTTTAGGTAAGATCAAGCGAGATATGTTGACGTAGATAGGTCAATAGATATCTAATCAAACTTAAAGTCCATTACATGGACATGAGCACTAAGCATTGGTTGTAACTCTGTGACTTCTTCCCAACCTTTCAAGATATCTTGTGTTCATGAGCTAAGGGGGTGTGACCGTGACGTCACATGAGTGCAGTTACAGGTGTGATCTAGTCACAATAAATGATAAATATAGCCTGAGAACGTGGAGGTTGAGATCTGAAGGGTGAAGGACGAGCACTTTGAGCCAACCCATGGAAGGTGACAAATGCTATTGGGAGGAGAAATTCAGAGAGAATTCTCCAAGTCTACTAAGTGTCAAAAGTATCAAAAGTATCCAAAAAGTCTTTTACAATGAAAGGAATATCTCTATTTATAGAGAAACTTCCATTCGAGGTCCACTCCAATTAAACTAGTGTCTAATTGGCTGTGGACCCTACGTAATGACTCCTCAACAAGCTCAAGTTGGCGGCAATGTCCAATCAACATTTGTCACTTTATAAATTATGGGCACACCACAATGATGAGATATATGGTATTCATCCGGGACCCCTCCCGAGGGGTGTCCTAACAACTAAGTCCATTCCCGCAATGGGAATATGACACATCCATGACCATCAAATAGGCCATACTGGTGAAGGGATATCCTCTCCAATACAGCGAACCTCATCCAAATCCTACCAGACCACAACCCCCTAGATATATTCCTAAGCAAGGGACCCACTAAAGTCTTTGTCACTTGACTTAGTGGCTACAGTGATATGAAAAAATACATAGAAAGAACAAAATAATACAAGTTACACTTCGCGGACGTGGATCGAGCAATCACGTTGAAAAGTCAAAGTTGACAATTGACAGTAGTTCATAGGAGAGTCAAAGTTATAGCAGTCAACCATGTGAATGACGAGGGTGCACTCATGTACATTAGCCCCATGTGCAAGTTAAAATGGGTAGCCGTTGAACTTGTACAATGTCTCGGTGTGTGTTGTAATCTTTCTTGATGAACCACTGAATTTTGATATGTTCGACTTTGATCATGAATGTTTCTCCATTGAATTTATCATGTAAGGTCATCTTTGTTGCTATAGCGCCCAATTAGATGTGATGATGTACCAATTACTTTCATTTAGCTTCAGTACCCATGTCAGGAACATATGCCATAATGCTTAAGGAGAAACATGAAAATATTTCAAGAAATAACGTTAGTACAACTAGATATATATGGCAATAGATGTAATAAGCGCATGTTTGTAATGTTTTTGCATGTCCATATGGTATAATGATTGATATAATCAAGTACATATATATCATAGTCGATTTACTTGCGTGTGAATGATAATGTTTGACAATGTTGTTATAACCTCTACTAGTGGAGATAAAATCACATTATGTGAAGTTATTTGGAAAGTTTTCCAAATACGTAAGCATATATGCACTTTCAATGATAAACATAATAGTGTGGGTGAAACTTCCTAAAGTAAATAAAATAATATTATTTGAAGTGTCATCCTCAGATGATTCACCATTTGAAGGCACAAATACGTAAAAACTTGCATGATATTGCTTGAGAAGGTGCATATATGCATGAAAACAAAATGAAATTGTCTAAGAAGGCACACACACACACACACACACACACGCACACACACACACACATATATATATATGAAGATTTAAACCATTCGTCGTGGGCACGCTTGAAAGATCAAAGATATATTTTCATATAGTGGATTGGTGTCAGCATGTGATAACATCAAAATCATAATATCAAATGTCATATATGGACGATGAAGCTATCATCAAGTAAAACATGAAGACATCATGTGATAACGTCAAGTGATATTCTGAGTTATTTTCCATAATGTATCAATGAGTGATTATTTTACATGCACATTGTAATTACTACAAGTGTTCATGGAAAAGTGAAACACTCATTCCAAATGACATGTGATAGGTAGACTTAGAGATAAAAATCGTCTAGTCGCAACATATACCTTGTGATAATTTATCATTACCACATGCATACCTGGCGAAGTGAAATATTCGTTTCAAGTGACCATTGCGAGCACACTTAGAGATGAGAAACGTCCAACCCCAGCATAGACCTTGTGATAATTTGTCATTACCACAGGCATACCTGGTGAAGTGAAATATTCATTCTAAGTGACCTATAACATGCAACTTAGAGATGAGAAACGTCCAGTCCCAGCATAGACCTCGTGATAATTTGTCATTACCACATCCATACCTGGTGAAGTGAAATACTCATTCTAAGTGACCTATAACATGCAACTTAGAGATGAGAAATGTCTAGTCTCAACATAGACCTCGTGATAATTTGTCATTACCACAGACATACCTGATGAAGTGAAATACTTATTCTAAGTGACCTGTAACATGCAACTTAGAGATGAGAAACGTCCAGACCCAGCATGCACCGCATGATAATTTACAGTTACCACGGGCATACCTGGTGAAGTGAAATACTCATTCTAAGTCAGCTGTAACAGGCAACTTAGAGTTGAGAAACGTCCAGACCCAGCACACACCGCATGATAATTATTCGTTACCACGGGCATCCTGATGAAGTGAAATACTCATTCTAAGTGACATGTAACAGGAAGCTTTGAGATGAGAAACGTCCAGACCCAGCACACACCACATGATAATCTATTGTTACCATGAGCGTACCTGGCGAAGTGAAATACTCATTCTAAGTGACCTGTAATAGACAACTTAAAGACGAGAAATGTCCAGACCCAACATACACTGCATGATAATTTATCGTTACCACGGGCGTACCTAACGAAGTGAAATACTCATTCTGAGTGACCTGTAACAGGCAACTTAGAGATGAGAAATGTCTAGACCTAGCATACACCGCATGATAACTTGTCGTTACCATGGGCGTACCTGGCGATGAATCATCAATTCACATGTTAAGGTGATTTTGTCGTCACCCTGACAAAAATTATCCTGAAATACTCTGCTTGAGGCACCATACATGATTAATTCTGTTATCATGGGTGTACAGAACCAGCATAAAAAACATTTCCTCTTAAGTATTATTGTAGACACACTTAGAGGCAGTCAACAACCCTTTTCATAATAATCTCTAAGGAACCAAGTGGCTTTGAAGTCCATATAACAAATCCTTTTTGGAAATCCATAAAATTCTCAAGGATAATACTAGATATGAGAGTACGGCGACACCTTGGATGATGAAAGCTTGCATGTTTAATATGTCGCATATGCCTTCCGTTCTGTCGCATATACCTTCCGCTTTGAAGGCTTATCAATGATTACTATCATGAAAGTGTCATCATATTTTCCCTATATGCTAGTCTACTACGTAGCAACTAAACTTGTACATCTTCTTTATGTGTTCAACAGAGGTTACTTGATGAAGACCCCTCAAACCTATAGAAGTACAGTTGTGATGGAAGATCTTCAAATTATTGTTTTCATTATTTGAGTGAACACATTGGTATTATTTTTTGTAATTGCAAAACTTCTCGAATTAAGGAAGAACATAACATGATTGGATAATGTGAGAATGTAATATGATTGCATGACATGAAATGCGTCAATGTGCTCTTTATGTTGGAAATCTGTAGTATATTGCAGTCATGAAAATTTTCAAACCTAGTAGGAGCAAAACACGACTCATTCGATGTATAGACACAATGTCGCAATGACTTATCATGATGGAATGCGATGGGGGTATAATTGACTGTAATCGTCATTTTGGTCTCAAGTTGGCAGCATCGTGCTATTACCATCACGAGGAGCTGTTGTTGGTGCCAAAAAAAGACACCTACACTGAGTGCTTATTTGATTCATGGTGCGAAGAAAATTGTTGAGGATGATATATTTTTTAGACCTCACTTCATTTTTGGAGTACAAAAAGTAGGAAAGTTGAATACATAAGTGTTGATTCGATGTCACTCTTACAAGATGTGCGTGGTGACCTCACCATTTTTTCCATTACCATTAGTAATCATTCCAAAGTAGTGTCTTGGAGGCAAGAGTGAGCGGACAACATATTTTTTCATTTTGTTAAAGACACAACTACTTCAACTAAAGAATAGTGAAGTAGTGGAAGTTTCAAAAATGTCTATACCGTTGAAATGAGAAGGTGGATCTATCTGGCCTTATTGCACTATGGCTGTCATGCTTGAAAGTAATGTCACCTCCGATTCTATTCATTGCATTATTATTTCCCCATGATGCGTGTGAACCATGATCACATTGTCAAACTTCCCGGTTGCATGTGTTTGAGTCATTTCATTACTTCTTAGCTTGAATGGAACTTATCTTTATTTCAATGTCAAATGGGTTCCTTTCAAGATGATGAATAGTCATGGGTTTGTGATGGAAACTAGATTGGCAATATGAAAGAAAGTCACTTTAGCTCATGGATTCTTTGACAATTTATATTTCCTCACTGATCAAGTCCACCATAACTCAAAGTGATTATTGAGATGTCATGAGATCGTAACATTTGTTAATAGTGCAACTGTGTCATCAAGGGTTAAAATTTTATCTTATCTAGAGTTTGATCACTTGCCACCGGCGTGGTCATGGAGATGTGAGAACTTTTGATTACATGTCAGAGAACATGTGGCTTGTGTTTGATAGGGTTATAAACATATGTACTTGGTGAATTGAACAATCATTCCCAATCGAAGAACCTCTGGCTTTTGATCACTTTGTAAATCACATCGTGGGGCATCGTCTTGGCATTTGTAGCATTTGTGCTACGGGAACACAATTGCAGATTTACCATGGCAGCATAATTGCATGTGCGAGTAGTGATAGATATGCTATCACAATGTAATGACAGATGAACCATGGTAGCATGGTGGCCGGTGTAGTGTATTTGCATGAATGTTATGACATGCAATGACATATGTGTTGTGGTGGGGCAATGATAGGCATAAGTGGTATGTGGCGGTGTGGTTCCATGTCGAGTACCTCGTAAAGAATTTTTTTTAAGGAGAATGAGTAAATTTTGTAAAAGAGATAAGTACTCAAATGTGTATATTCGAAGTTTATAAATAATAGTTAGATGTCAATAATAAATAAATAAAAATTTATCAAAACTAATTTAGTCATTAGCATCGTACATTTGTGATATTATGTTGGGGGGATAGGTGCCTAAGCAATTAATCACAACATAAAAAGAAATAGCATGGTAAGAACTCGGTGGAGTACCGGCTGCATGGACTGTGTAGAGGTGTCAGAACACTTAAGGTGTCGGAACGCCTCACATGTGAGATGCAAAAGCATCAAAAGACGCCTTCGCATGGGACATGCAAAGGTGTTTTTTTAAACAAAAAATTGATTGATTTATTATTATTATTATTTTTTTGCATAAATAATATTTTTCATTATAATCAAAATCATCATTTATGGAGTACCGTTGCAACTATCATTTAATAGTCATTATGCGATAATCATCATGTAAGGAATTTTATAGCGTTGTTGAACCATCATGCAATAGTCATTAAAAAATATGAGTTGTGAAATGATAGGATTTTTCTTTCACTAGAGTCCATGATATGTTCACGACCTTTTCTTAATTTTTTTTTAGTCAGGCATAGAGTTGTCATATCATATAGTTCCAAACCACAAACAAAGCGCATTGTGTATTCCTTTACACCACCAATCTTCTCATTGTACTTGAATAAACTCTCTGCCTGAAGCATCTTTTACAAGTACTCAGAAGTGAAATATTGTGAAGCGTCATGTGACTCTTGCATTGGTGGTACTTGCATCGTAGTAATATGTGTGATGATGAGTGGAGATGGGTTGGATGGATTGACCACATTTTCACTATCAACGATTATAGTAGGTAGCAAAACACCATTGACAATGATAGGTGCAGGTGGAGAGTGAATATTAGAAGTTGAGACTTGTGGTTGCTCTGAGCTTATTTGTGATTGGCCATTTTGCATCTGGTGCGACGATGAATGTGCTTGTGCATTCTCTAGGGAAGGCCCTTGGAGCAATGTTGTAAGGGTACTCAACATTGCCCGAATCTCATTATTGGAAATATATAAATCCCTTCAAAATATGCAACATGATTGATTCCTGATGTAGTAGCAGCTGTTACATAGACATTAGATTGCTCCCGTGAGGTGATAATTTCCTTCATCTCATGAAATGACATGTATGCTCATCCACGCCCAACTATAGTTATAGTTGCAGCTACAGATTAGTCCCCAGTGGAGTCACCAAAGGTTCAGGAGCTAAGAGGGTGTGACCGTGACATCTCCTAAGTGCAGTTACAGGTGTGATTTAGTCACAATAAACGACAAATATAGCCTAGGAACGTGGAGGTTAAGATCTAAAGAGTGAAGGACAAATACTTTAAGCCAACCTATGGAAGGTGAAAAAATGCTCTTGGGAGGAGGAATTCAAATAGAATTCTCCAAGTCTACTAAGTGTCAAAAGTATTCAAAAAGTCCTTTACAATGAAAGGAAGATATCTATTTATAAAGAAGTTTCCATGCGGGGTCTACTCCAATTAAACTAGTGTCTAATTGGCAGTGGACCCTCCGTGATGACTCCTCAACAAGCTTGTTGAGGTGGCAACATCCGGTCATCATTTATCATAATTATAAATTTTGGGCCCACCACAACGATGAGATTGGTGGTATTCGTTCGGGACCCCTCCCGAGGAGTGTTCTAACAACTAAGTCACTTCCCAAAATGAGAAGAAGGCACATCCATGGCTCTCAATGAGGCCACTGGTGAAGGGATAACCTTTCCAGTATAGCGAACCTCATCTAAATCATACCAGACCACAACCACCCAGATATGTTCTCAGGTAAGAGACCCACTGAAGTCTTTGTCACTTGATTTAGTGGTTACAATTATATGAACGAATACATAGAAATAACAAAATAATACGAGTTACACTTCGATGACATGGATCGAGCAATCACGTTAAAAAGTCAAAGCTGACACTTGGTAGTAGTTCATATGAGAGTCAAAGTTATAGCGGTCAATCATGTGAACGACGGGGGTACATCCATGTACATCTTGTAACAAGAGGAGATGTTTTTAAGACTTCTATAGAAATTTCATATATTGTGATGATAATTGGCACTTGAAGTCAAGATGAATTGTACCTTATTGTAGATACCGTATTTTGTCTGGTCCAATACTTTGAAAATATAAATTTTATTTTTTTTTTCTCATATACTAGTCTAAGACTATGTGTATGATTTGAAAAATAGCTCAATGCCAAAAAATAAGAAAATTTGTCCAAGGACTAAAAATAATTAAGAAGGAACAAAAAACTAAAATTAAAAAAGTGAAGCCTTAAGTTTGCCTATAAATAGAGGAGATGTCTTCAGTTGAAAGAAGAGATTTGGGAGAGTGAGGAAGAGAAGAGATTTTAAAGAAAGAAAGATAGGTTTTGAGAAAATAGTGAAAAGAGAAAGAATGTAAGTTTTCATTTCTATTCATCTTCCATCTTCTCATTTTTCTTATTAAGGTAGTTCAAATCTTTTACATTTTAGCTTACAATATATTTTGTTCATTCTAATTAATCATCTCTCTTTTTCATACTCATGTATTTGATATTTCTTTGTTTCATTTTTCATATATAGGTTTATTTGCTCATTCTTTATCATTTCTCCTACTTTTAATCTTAAGTTTTGTTTTCATATATTGTTTATCTCTCTACAAGTTTGATGATGAGATTTTTTTTGTCATCAACTCAAACAATGAGAATGAGGATAAAATTTTGAGAGGTGTAAAATTAACTCAATGTGAATCAACCATTTAATGGGTTGAAAGTGTCCATTTGATGAAAAGATCTCATATGATAATTTCTCATACATAAAAATGCATAAAATAGAGAGTAAAACCTCTATATAAAATTATGCAAATATTTTAAGCTTTGATTTTTTTATGTTCTTACAAATTTTCTCTTCTCTTCTTTTCTTTTTAATTATTTGACCATCATTTTTTGTGACACATGTTTGAACTAGTTAACATCCATGATCATTCCTAGCAACGAAGGAAGAAAGAAAAAATGGTAATTAGCGAACTAAGTAGTCCAATAAAAAATGGTATATTTATATCCCAAACAAAAATTATTTTATTTTGAAAGTTTTATGAATTTTCTTTAGTGTCACTTGTTTAAACTAGTTACCATCCATGATCATTCTTAACAATGAAGGAAGAAAGGAAAATGATAATTAGTGAGCTAAGTAGTCCAATAAAAAAATGGTATATTTATATCCCCGACAAAAATTATTTTATTTTGAAAGTTTTATGAATTTTCTTTAATGACACTTGTTTAAACTAGTTACCATCCATGATCATTCCTAGCAAGGAAGGAAGAAAGAAAAAATGATAATTAGTGAACTAAGTAGTCCAAAAATAAAAATGGTATATTTATATCTCAAATAAAATTATTTATTTATTTTAGTGACACTTGTTTAAATTAATTACCATTCATGATCATTATTTTGCTATTTGATTAGCATTAAGTGAAGAAATAAAAATGATAATTAATATAGCATGTAGTAAAAAAAAGCATGAGTCATGCTAATCATGTATGAAATTAAGCATTTTTTCATAGATTAGTTTATTTTACACATAAAAAAATTATTATCAATTTATTTACTAAACAATTATATANTATTAGTTTGTTGTAATTTATTTTTATATTTATTTTTAATTATTTCACATCTTGTTTCTTTATTTTCATGCATATTCTTTTTTAAATTTATCATACATATTTATCATCTCTAACATTCATTTTCATTCTTCTTTTTTATTTATAGTTGTTATCTGTTCTGATTTATTTATGTATTATTTTCATATGTCCCGGTTGTATGTGATTATTATTTTATTCTTTTATCATCAAAATTGACGCTCGTAAATTAAAACCATAACACTTTGATTTAAATTTTGTACATTTCTTTATTTAGTTTTCACTAAAAAAATCCAATGACGGACTTTAGAATTTTGGGATACCAAATTTCTCGAACTACTGAGGTGATGAGTTATTTTTAGGATACTGAGAGTAACTCCAATAACGCTTTGATAAAAAATAATAATTTTTCAATGGTCTTTATACCACCCGTTGAAGGTAATTTATTTACTCATTTTTATGATGCAAAATGTACCAAATGGTACATTCAAAATTAAATTTTTATAACATTATTTTTAGAAAAAAATAATTTGGATAGTATTTGATTAAATTTGGTAACCATTTTTCATAATGGGCGGTGTGGGGTGCTAATACCTTCCTCACACGCAAATGACTCCCGAACAAACTTTAAATTTTCGCAGACCAAAATATTTGATTTTAAATTTGGGTGACCAATCACGCCCTAAAATGATTGGTGGCGACTCTGAATTTTTTTCTCAAAAAATGATTTTTCAATCGCCGCTCCGCGTCGCATGTACGTTGCGACAGCTTGACAACTTCGTTGGGGATTAACAATTGGTCTAACCAGCTTTAGATCAATAGAGAGTCAAGCCAAAATTTCATCATATGCTATCCTTTTGTATGGTTCTTTGTTTGTTTATTTGATTCATTGTTTTTTTTCTAATTCGTGCATGTAGTTGTACATAAGTCTTTTTTTACGAAGTATATTTCTTTACATAATTTCTAATTTCACACATATACACTAGCCTTATACCCGGGCTTTCCCTTTAGGATTATCGAGAATGAGTAGTGGAATGCCTTCATGGAACTACGGTTCCCGTGCAGGCTCACAAAAGTTCTCACTTAGATCGACTCTTTCGGGATACCGTTTGGGGGCCCCTGTTACTCCGTTCGGATAATAGTGAGGACAACCTGAGAGCCTATTAAGAGATTTTAGAGCCCAACCACACATGCATTTTGTTTTTAAAGCCTATCTCATGACCAATGTTTGATAGAAGTAGAGGTCATACGTTATTTAAACATTTCTTTTCTTTCCCATTGTTTCACTTCTGACTTCGTCTTTTCTTTTTTACATACATGCATCATGTTGCGTAATAGGGATTGTAGAGAAGTATTCAATTCATTCATATTGTAGAGACCATGACCTCTACTCTGAGTGTGATAGAAGATCAAGTTACAGTAGCCCAATGGTCAGAGGAAGCGTAGAAACGAAAAGGAGATTGTCTGGAAAAAAAGAATGTCATTCTTCTACCACCAATCACTAAGATAAGTACTCACACACTAACTTGGAGAGGTTGAAGAAGATATGGGAGGATTTTTCACCGGAGCAGAAAAATTTATTTGTCGGTAAATATGGTCACATCGCTTATCTTCTGTATATTACAGTCAATGCTCCCATTCTTAAGGCTTTAATGCATTTCTAGGACCCTCTGTACAAATATTTCACCTTTGGAACAATTGATCTTACTCCTACAATTGAAGAATATCAAGCCCTACTGAACATCCCGCTGCAAAGCATGGATAAAGTTTATAATTACGACAAAAGGCTCACATTGAAGAGAGCTTTATCCAAGCTCTTGGGTACTGTCCATGCATATGAGATTGAGAAAATGTTGAAAGTTAAAGAGGGGAATGAGTGTGTGCCACTGGATTACCTCTTAGATCTCGCCCAAAATGTCTTAAAGGAAGATAAAGGCATGGCTCTATATGCTCTGTGTATATATGACACCGTGTTGTTTTAAAAAATTCAAGGTTATGTGGATGATAAAATGATAAAAATATTCCTGCAAGTTAAACATGGTGTTAACCCTGTAATCTCAATTCTAGCTGAGACTTTTCGTTCCTTAAATCACATACGAGCGCTTGGAAAAGGGAAGTTCATAGACTCTCCATCTCTTTTGTGTATTTGGATTCTCAACCATCTAAGATGTCCACCAAATTTCAAATATCCTCATATTAAGTTTTCAAGTCCATGGATGAAGACGAGAATCCCTGATGAAGAATTTGGAATGGCCAAATGGAATCCGCAGTTTTCCACAAAAGGGATGTGGCTCTCACACCTATCAAAGTTAAAAGATGAGGATGTTATCTGGAAAGTCCAATGGATGCCGTTGACATCGATGATCTACAAATGTGGTGACTATCAATGGGTCCCGCTCCCAGGACCATGGGGTTCTAGTAATTAGGCTCCGCTAATAGTGCTCCATCAACTATATATGAGATAGTTTATCCCTGTCAAGCACGCATTAAAGGACATTGAGATCAGTTATGGTTCTCAAAATATTGAACAAAAATTGCAGCAGCTAATTGGAGCTTGGAAAATAACGAGAAGAGTGCGAAATGAGAAGAATCACATGAATTGCACAAAGGAGTATGAAACGTGGGTTGAGAGCAGAGGCAAAGTAACTATTGCCTTATCAGTTGAGAAGAATGGAGGAGCGATCCGATAGTTCCTGGCTGAAAAATGGGCATTCCATTCCAGTCTTGATTGAGTTGATAGGAATGGGCCTTGCAGTGGATGTGCTGCTTCGAGGGTCGATAAGTGCAGCGTGAAGCCAAGCCTTCGTTTGCTGGCTAGCACCCCTATCACGTAAGGCTTCGCTAGCCTTCTTTTTCTTTGATTTGAACCGGATTCAATTTCGTTTCCAATTTACCACCTATAATCACCACACGGTCGCGGAGTCAGAAACTAAGACAGTCTATCTTATCCGGTCGAACCACCCCTTTTGGCATTCCCACCAGTTGCATTGCTAGCATCATCGATGTAGATAAAATGTCCACTTAGACCCTCCATTCCGATAGCTTATTGTTGTTCCAGTCCCGGCTTATGGGCCAAAGGCAGTCGATATAGATCAAGTTCCATTAATGGAATCAGTGGACTAATGACGTATGGACTCTCGCAAATAGGCACTGAATATTGAACTCGGGCAGTGACCAACAAAGCATTATTGAAAGAAGACAAGAATCGTCAGGTGGAGTGGCCGTAGAGTTAGTAGACTTCCCCTCAGCCTCTCAACTCATACAGAGGGAAGGGAAAGAGACTGATGCTACTACCAATACCAGTATTCTATGTTTTCACCCTCTCTGTTCCCAGCAACTTCAAGGCAACCAAAGGGTAGGGGAGATGGAACAACGTCCAAGCTGTGACAACTCCCAAACCTACCAGCAATTTAAAGTTCAGATGCTCCACTCCAATTAGGGCAACAAAATCTATCTCCTTCATCCCAACAACATCAAAATCAGCCAGCCACCAGGTGGAGTGTAGTGAAGGACTCTCACCTCACCCGCCCGTCTGACTTACGGCATCATCGACTTACTTTTCAACCTAAGCTCTTTCATAACTAAAAAGAAAGACCTCTCTTTCGGGATCAGTCCCGTCCCTAGATGTAGTAGTCAATCAGCGGGACATTCAAAGAAGCTATGCTCCTTCACTGAATGTTCATGAAAGCAAGCCCTTTCATCCTAATCTCATCTACTGAAAAGGGGGCCGGGCATAGCGCGTTCTTTTTTGGGACACATAGTACCTTAAGACGCATCATTAAACACTTTGCGAAGCATGAAATGGAATCATTGCAGAGGAAAGGTATAACGGTTGGGGACCTGAAGAGGATTCAGCCTTTAAGCATGCAGATGAGTGTTTGCTGTCAGCCCCAATCCTTCGGTTTTCAGATTGGAATAAGGACTTCATGTTCATACTGACGTATCACTCTATGCCATTGAATGTATGTTGGGCAGGAAGGGCCACTTGATCACCCCATCTACTTTGTAAGTAGATGACTTTTCGCTTGGGAATTAATTCTTTATAGATGAGGGGGAGTACCTTAGCAGTAGCTTCCAACACTTAAGATTGACCTCCTTAAGTGCTAGATATGAATGTTTTATGAATTTCGTACGGGACTATTTACTTACCTAAAGTGCACTCTTACTTACCAAAGAAGTTTGTTGAAGGAACTGACCTAAGCATAGCTCTCTCTCTCTCAAATACAAATGCCAAGAAAGAGATTCTGGACTGACCTTAATGATCTATATCCCAACGGTGTGGTGCGGGCCATTGAGGATGACTGACCGATCTTTGGTTGTTCGTACTGACCGATTGTGGTTAGGACCGCCTTCCTGTACAAGATCTGTTTTGGCTTTTTGAGGAATGGATATGACCTACTATCATATGGGAAGAGGTTGAAAGTGTTCCTCCAGCTTTCAAGCGGGAGACATGGTCCAAGTCTGGTGAAGAAATGAAAATGAAAAAGAGCTCGTGAGCTAAATGTGCCTAAAAGTGTCGTAACGTAAGTAACTTAGTGCTCTCCCTTTAATTGGCCGCTCTGTCATTGTCTGGGAAAAAACAAAATCATATTATCGGCTTATCTCACATAACCTAGCTTACCTTCCACCTTCTTGGTTAAGTCTTCCATCTCACAATCGAGTTCATGTAAGAAGATATTCATGAGAACTGGACTCATAGAACATCCTTGTGGAATCTCTTTTATATTTAGAGAGTCAAATTTTCCCGATTTGTCTAATATTAAGGTTTTGCAATAGGTTTCTATAAGTTGATAAAATGTTACAATCACACAAGTTACCAGAAGCTTATCAGGAGATTGTTAAAAATGGGAGCGGGATGAGTTATATGAGGAGCGTCAAAAGAATTTAGCTCTCTTGGAAGAAAATAGACATCTAACAGTCGAGATGATTTTGTCTGGTCAGCACAGGATCGAAGCGAAAAAATAACTCATAGATTTGAGAAACAAAATTGAGGATCAAGTATATCTGAAGCAGAAAAACTTAGAGTTAGAAACTGACACTCGCAAACTGAACAATAAAATCAAAAGGATGACTATAGGACAATGAGAATTTGCGAGTGGTAATCTATGAACAAGTGGATCGAATCATGAAGCTAGAAAGGAAAAATAAACTTGTACAAGAGGTTTTATTAGAGGATAGAGGGGCTGTCGATAAGAAGAATGCGTACATCATTGAGTTAGAAAAACAATATGACTCGTTAATAATTTACAAGTTTATTTAGAGAATAAAAAAGTTAGGAAGACTGAGTCATTAATTGAGAGTGAAGAACTATTGAAAGTCATTGCAAGCCTTGAGCACCAAGTTAGAGCATATCAGAACGTGGCAGAGAAATTGGCAAGAAATAATGCTAATGTCGACGCACTGAGATATGATTAACAATTACTGCAACAAGAGCACAACTTGATTCGACAACGATCAGGGCAGGCTATGGAATGACTTAAAGGCGTGGTTATGAGAGTGAGCAATTTGGCAGAACAAGCATCATTTTTGAAAAAAAAAATGTTTTGCCCATCCATCTTAATGGGAAGAACTTGTCTAAGTTTTTGGAAGAAATCAACAGAGATTTGGGCCATTTTGGTCATTTTGTATAAACTCATATTGCGGAGTAGTGTAGTTTGACTTCTACACACTCAAATGTAGTGTATGAATTTACTATTTTGAATGAAATTCAGTACTTTTGGACTTTCACTTTGTGCAATATCATTTCTCATGCATAATTATCTGTTATTATTTATTCTTCTTCATTAGCAAAATCTACCATCTCATTATCTTATTTTTTTTATTAAGAAAACTTTTCAAAGATAGCCCGTCAACTCCGACATCATTGTCGAATGCGAGCTCAAGTTAGGGTCATGGACGAGCAAGAAAGAGAGCAATCGCGAGAGGAAATGAAAGAAGAAATTAGGGAGCTGAAAGAACAAATGGCAAGAGTCCTGGAACTCCTTGCCGCGAGTAAGGGAAAAGCCTGTCTTGAAAATCCGCAAGGGGCTCAATCATCACAAAATCAACTGCTAAATGATACTCCACCTTACCCTCTTAGGTTCACTCTGATCTGTCAACATCATGAGACTGACCACTTTCAGCATTCCTCACCACCAGTAAATATCTAGCACTATCCATTTTCAAGTGTCCAGGAAATGATGCAGACGGGGAAAAATTGGTACAACCCATCCACAATGGCACATGACCACAACCAAGCTTTCACCCCACAAGGCAAACTCTCTAATGAGTCAATCATCATACCCGATGTTGATGACCCAAAGGGGCAGATGCCTGTTACTAAACCAAGCGAAGACCTATTGTCGAAAGATAAGCTAGACTTTTTAGAGGAAAGACTGCGCGCCATTGAAGGGTCAGATATATATGATACCATTGATGCCACCCAATTATGTTTGGTCCCAGATGTTACCATCCCACACAAATTCAAACTATCTAAGTTTGAAAAATATGATGGTAGTACGTGTCTAAGAAGCCACCTTATTATGTATTGCAGAAAGATGGCTGTTTGTACATATAATGATAAGAAGCTGATTCATTTCTTTCAAGATAGCTTGACAGGGGCTGCATCTCGCTGGTATATCCAATTGGATAACTAACATATTCGGAGGTGGAAAGATTTAGTCGATGCTTTCTTAAGACAATACAAGTACAACATAGACATGGCTCCTGATCGTCTGGATCTACAAAGGATGGAGAAAAAGCCCACAGAAGGTTTTAAAGAATATGCGCAAAGGTGGGGGAATTAGCTGCTCAAGTACACCCCCCTTGTCAGAAAATGAGATGGCTATAGTGTTTATCAACACCTTGAGATCTCCATTCTACGATAGGATGATTGGAAATGCTTCAAACAACTTCTCTGACATTATAGTGACTGGTGAAAGGATTGAATATGGGGTAAAAAATGGAAGAATTTTGGAAGTCGTATCTGATACATCATCCGTAAAAAAAGGGCCGCCGTTGAAGCAGAAAGAAGGGGTGTACAGACAATCAATTTTGGGTACCCATCACAAGGTGCTAACTCGAGGCCGGGATTTCAAAGTATAGTGAGGGGCCCAAATATGTGACATCATATGTGGCAAATACCTCAAAAATTCTATACAATTATCACTCTCAACGATCAGCATTTCAAAACAACCTGAGATCGGGTTTCAGACCACCGTGGCCAGGCTGATCAGTCTCTGAGGGGAAATAGAAATAATTAACGTTTTATCCAATATGATCCAATCTCCATGTCATATACAGAACTCTTACCTCAATTGATACAGAATAATCAATTGGTGCCAATTCCTTATGAACCTCTACAACCACCATACCCAAGGTGGTATGATACGACTGCTCGCTATGATTATCATGCTAGGGCAATGGGACATTCGATTGAGAATTGCACGACATTAAAAGGTAGAGTACAGGCACTGATCAAGGCTGGATGGTTGAATTTCAAAAAGGCTAATGGGAATCCAGATATCAATTCCAACCCTTTACCAAATCATGGGAATCCTACCGTAAATGCAATTGAGGAATATTTTTCATATGGAAAGAGGGACGTGGGAGATGTGAGCACGTCAATGGAAACACTTTTCCATCTTCTTTCTAGAGCAGTGTACATCTACCCAACACGCTCAGAGGATGAGAGCGTTTCTAGGAAGCATATGCATAACTTCGATTGTTTGTTTCAAAAGAATGTGATGGGGCATACAATTAAGGAATGTGCTGATTTTAAAATGGAAGTGCAAAAGTTGTTGGATGCAAATATACTTACAATAAGTCATAAAGGAGAAAGGGAATACCAAGAAGATGACTCTGTAGTCCTTATGATAACTAAAGAATCATCTGAAGTTAATTTTGAAATGTCGTCTTATATCCCAAAACATCTCACAATACATTACGAGGAAAAGTCAACTCACACAACTACATCTTATGCTCTGATGCCTATCACCGTTCAAATACCGGGTGCATTTGCTTACAAAGATTCAAGAGCAGTACCATGGACGTACGAATATGAGGTTATTACAAGCGGTAACGACAAAACTCAAGAGCTAAATCTGTCTGACCTCGATCTCCCCATAACTAATATTTCGGAAGTAGGTGGGATGACGAGGAGTGGTAGATGCTACACGCTAGAAGTTTTGAAAATGGATAAAAGCGATGAGTTTGAAAGGTAAAGGAAAGGGAAGGCCAAGGAAGGCGACAATGGACTTGAGTTCCAAGGAGAAATGCATGGCGGCCAAGTGATAGACCCAGATATAATAAGAGGTACGAAGAAAGAAAGAGCAGTGTCTGAAGAAGAAGTATGTGAATTTTTGAAGCTCATCAAGCAAAGCGAGTATAAGGTGATAGAACAACTTAATCGATTACCTTCTTGCATTTCTTTGCTGTCACTCTTTCTGAATTGTGAACCACATCGCCAAGCATTATTGAAGGTTTTGAATCAAGCATATGTTAGTCATGACATTACGGTGGAAAAGTTGAGTGGAATTGTGGGAAATATTACCGCACCAAATTTTATCACTTTCACAGATGATGAAATCCCTGCCAATGGTGCCGAACACACCAGAGCTCTACATATATCTATGAAATGTGGGGATTATGTTGTCACAAAAGTATTGATTGATAATGGCTCGTCTCTAAATGTAATGCCAAGATCCACACTAGCAAAGATCCTTGTGGACGCAACACATATGCGACCGAGCATGATGATAGTAAGAGTATTCGACGGTACCCGAAGAGAAGTAGTCGGAGACATAGAGATACAAATTCGAATCGGGCCATGCCCATTCAATATTATTTTTCAAGTGATGGACATAAATCCAGCATACAGTTTTCTTTTAGGTCGACCATGGATTCACTTTGCCGGGGCAGTACCGTCTTCATTACATCAAAAGCTGAAATTTATAATGGATCATAAACTCATTTGTATATATGGGGAAGAAGATTTTATGGTATTTAAGTCGGCTACCATGCCGTATGTTGAGGAGGCAGACGAAGCATTGAAGTACTCATTTTGATCATTTGAGATTGCGAACACTACATTTATTGCTAGTGAGAAACTCACTTCAACATCAAGCCTATCAAAAGCATCTCAGATGGTGGCAAAGTTGATGATAAAAGGGGGATACAAGCCAGACAAAGAACTCGGGGGTAAGCATCAAGTGATAAATAAGTTAATCGAGTGGGACAAGAATGAACAAAGGTTTAGGCTTGGATATAGACCGACCAAGGCTGATAGAAGGAGAGTGGAAGCTCAAAAGAAAGAAAAGAGGATTACTAGGCTCGAAAATAGGGAATTCGATATGAAAATAGTGATCATACCCCATATTTCTAAATCCTTTAGAAGTTGGGGAATTTCATTCGAAAAACCAATTATAGTAGAGCAGTACAACCTTGAAGATGATATCGCTGAGCTTTCATCATCCGCAATCTTGGGAAAATCATCAAGTGCAAGTACAGAGAACTTGGTTTCTCGATATGATTCAGATCATGAACTTAACAATTGGGACGTCACCGAGCTACCAGTGCTTCTCGAGAATTTCCAAGAGTAATGTGTTCATGCCAAAATTCTAATGATTCTACCCAATGCCTTAGGAATTTCATTGTTATGGGCATATGTTCTCGTCTATTTCATGTCATCTCTTTGAATGAAAATTTAAAAACTTATTTCGTCTCCTTTTGCTAATGATAAATATAATTCCAGTTCTTTTTATTCTTTCTTTTATGTCTACTTTTTCCATTTCTAAAATGTTGTTCATACCCATGCAATGTTTATATATTTATCTTTTTCTCGCCTTCTTTTCATCCAATAATCCGATTTAGGTTTAAGAACGGTGATTTTGAAAATAAGACCATAAGCAATAACTTTGACAATCCCATTCTTAGCGTAGAGTTAGATGAAAGTGACGAGGATAATTTTGAACCATCTTCAGATGATGAAAAAATAACTCAACTATATCAAGAGTTAACAAAGGTGATAAATTTAGGATTGGAGGGAGAGTCGAAAGAGGTCCAAATCGGCACTTCTATAACAAGCCAAAGCCGCCGAGAATTAATTGACTTACTCAAAGAGTATATTGGTGTCTTTGCATGGTCTTACCAAGATATGTCAGGTCTAGACACTGATATCGTGGTTCATCATTTGCCACTTATGCCCAAAAGTAAACCAGCGCGACAAAAGTTACGGAAAATGAAACCAGACATGCTGGTACTGATCAAAGAAGAAGTTAAAAAGCAAGTAGATGCGGGTTTTCTAGAAGTAGCAAAATACCCTGAATGGGTGGCTAACATAGTCTCAGTGCTAAAGAAAAATGGGAAAGTAAGGGTGTGCATCGATTATAGAACTTAAATCGGGCAAGCCCCAAGGATAATTTTCCATTACCCCATATCGATATCTTAGTAGATAATACCGCAGGACATTCAACCTTCTCTTTCATGGATGGTTTTTCAGGGTATAACCAAATCAAAATGGCTCCTGAAGACCAGGAAAAGATGACTTTTATAACTTTGTAGGGTACATTTTGTTATAAGGTTATGCCATTTGGTCTGAAGAATGCAGGGTCTACTTACCAGCGGGCAATGGTAACACTGTTTCATGAAATAATGCATAAAGAAATCGAAGTGTACGTTGATGATATGATTGCCAAATCTCGTCAAGAGGAAGATCATACGGTCACTCTGCGAAAACTATTTGGACGGTTGAGAAAGTTTCAATTAAAGCTTAACCCGACAAAGTGTACATTCAGAACGTCTTCAGGAAAACTACTTGGTTTTGTCATGAGCAAGGAAGGAATAAAAGTTGACCCCGACAAGGTTCGAGCCATCATTGATAACTGTAACTTGTGAACCTATCTTTAAACTTCTCCGTAAAAGTGATACAGAAGGATGGAATGATGATTGTCAAATTGCTTTTGAGAAGATCAAGAAATACTTGCAAGATCCTCTTATACTAGTTCTTTCAACTCCAGCGCGTCCACTCATTTTGTATCTTACAGTGACAGGAAAATCCATGGGTTGCGTACTTGGTCAGCATGACGCATTTGGAAGAAAAAAACAAGCAATATACTATTTAAGCAAAATGTTCACAAATTATGAGGCTAATTATTCGATGTTGGAGAAAACGTGTTGTGCATTGGCCTGGGTTGCTCATCGACTTAGACAATACATGTTATATCCCACCACTTGGTTAATTTCAAAGATGGACCCTATCAAGTATATCTTTGAAAAGCCATCACTTTATGGACGGATTGCTAAATGACAAATGTTACTCATAGAATATTGTTATTGTCTATGTCACGAGGAAGTCAATAAAAGGAAGCGTACTTGCTGATTATCTGACAGATCAACTAATGCAAGATTATGAGCTTATGAAGTTTGATTTCCCTGATAAGAGTGTTTCAGTCATATTCAAAAATGAAGAAGAATCTGCAGACCCAGAATTGTGGACAATGTTATTTGATGGTGCATCTAATGATGTAGAATATGAAATTGGGGCAATCCTCATATCACCTGAGGGAAAAATTTTCCCATTCACTTTAAAACTATGCTTTGACTGTACAAATAATGTGGCAGAATATGAGGCATGTTCCATGAAAATTCAAGCAACTTGTGATATGAGGATAAAGAAGCTTTGAGTATACGGAGATTCGCTATTGGTGATATGACAACTAAATGGAGAATGGGAAGCTAGAGACTCTAAGCTAATACCTTATAACAAACATGTCACTAAGTTAAGCTGAACTTTTGAAGTGATCTCATTTGACCATATACCCAGAGAGAATAATCAAATCATAGATGCGCTGGCAACTCTAGCGTCCATGTTTGCTGCGGACTTTAAGGAAGAAGTTCAACCCATAAAAATTGAGAAGCGAGATTTTCCTGCTCACTGTATGAGCATTGAAGAAGAGCCAGACACAAGACCATGGTATTACGACATTAAGCAGTATATAAAGAATGGGGAATATACATCCAAAGCTTCTGAGAATGATAAACGCATTATTAGAAGATTATCCACGGGTTTCTTCTTGAATGGTGAAATACTCTACAAAAGAAACCATGATATGGTGCTCTTAAGATGTGTTGATGTAAGGGAAGTGAATCAAATCATAGAGGAAGTTCACGAAGGAATTTGTGGTGTTCATGCTAATGGACATATGATGGCCAAACAAATCTTGAGAGCATGATATTATTGTTTAACTCTAGAATCTGACTGCATCAAGTACACCAAGAAATGTCATAAATGTCAAATTTATGCGGATAAAATTCACGTACATGCATCCCCTTTACATGTCATGGCCGCGCCTTGGCCGTTCTCTATGTGGGGCATAGACGTCATTGGTCCCATCACACCCAAAGCCTCTAACGGGCATCGTTTCATTTTGGTCTTTATATATTATTTTACCAAATGGGTGGAGGCAAGTTCTTATTCGAGTGTAACCAGAAGTGCGATTGTTAAGTTTATTAAAAAGGAGATAATTTATCGATATGGTCTACCTGGAAGGATCATTATAGATAATGGGATAAATTTAAATAACAAGATGATGAAAGAATTATGTAGCAATTCAAAATTAAGCATCATAATTCATCTCATTATCGTCCAAAAATGAACGGAGTAGTGGAAGCAGCCAATAAGAACATAAAAAGGATCATAGAGAAGATGATGAAGGTTTATAAGGATTGGCATGAGATGCTCCCGTTTGCATTGCATGGGTACCGCACATCAGTCTGAACATCAACTGGGGCAACGCCATTCTCTTTGGTATATGGCATGGAAGCAGTCCTTCCAATTGAGGTAGAAATTTCCTCCCTTAGAGTCTTAATGGAGGCAAAATTAGAAGAAGCATAGTGGGTACAAACACGATATGAACAATTGAATTTCATCAAGGAAAAAAGATTGACTGCATTATGTAGAGGGCAATTATATCAAAGAAAAATGATGCACGCATATGACAAAAAAATTGCGTCTCCGATGTTTCCGAGAAGGAGACTTGGTGTTAAAAAAGATACTCTTATATCAAAAGGATCACCGGAGGAAGTGGACCTCAAATTATGAAGGACCTTTCATTGTCAAGAAGGCTTTCTCGGGAGGAACTCTCATGCTAACAAACATGGATAGAGATGATTTACCGCACACAGTTAATTCTGATACAGTCAAGAAGTACTTTGTTTGACCGCTCTAAGTATGGGAAAAATGAAGTTAGGCAAAAAAATGTTTAAAAAAAGTTGTCTCGAATACTGGAGAAATTCTTCCTCCATTTTTTTTCTTTCTTTTTCCAAACCATCGTTTGTAAAGATTGTTCATCATCAATGAAAAACCTTTTTTTCTTTCTTAGTTGACAAATACCTATACTTCATCTTTTCCTTATTTCCATTATTTCTTATTCCTCTCAATTCTAAGATATCATTAATTACTTTTGAAATAACTCAGAAGCATAAACTTGGTTAGGTGAAAGCTAATTAAAAAAGAAAAAGAAAAGAATAGGAACTAAGAAAGGCGGTCTGAGTACGAGGAGGAATCTGAAAAATCATCACGAGAAAGTTGGTATGCATGTAACGAAGGCTAAAGTATGATTGGAGGATTGCAATTAAAGTACAGAAAAGGAAGCGAAATGGGGAGAAATTATCCACTTTTTCTTCATCATCGACGTGAAGCCGAATACTGGGGCACAAACCAATGAATAAGGATGCATCATTTTCTTAAAAGTATGCTCGATACTTCATTGCGAGTCCATGACCTTAGGCCAAGTGATTGATTTGAAGGGTGAAGGATATGGCGACATTAGTCAACTTTAAAAAAAATCATCAAATAATTTTCTCACAAATGTTTTCAATCATGCATAGCACGCATGCACTCAAAATCACTACTTTACATTTATATTCAATAATTACAATGCATAGACATGGATTATATTGATATGTTTTAATGTAGTTCAAGTGCATGAATCATTTAAAGATATTCTTTCAAAATCCATACATGATTTTCCAACATGTAGAGCATGCATTAATGTAGCTCTTGCACCATATGAAACTTGTAAATATCAGATCAAATATTCATTTCAACATCTTTAGTTAAATCCAACCTGAATCGAGTTGAGGCCAAAGCCTGCGTCTATCCAGGTTTGTTTTCTTTCAAATATCTAGGTTAAATCGAACCCGACTTTGTCGTGGTCGAAGCCCGATGTCAGCGCTTGGTCCATTTCAATTAATATGGTTAAATCGAACCCGCATCGACTCGAGGTCGAAGCCTGCGTCTATCCAGGTCCACGCTCTTCCTTTATCTATGGTTAAATCGAACCCGCATCGAGTCGAGGTCTAAGCCTACCTATATTCAGGTCTACATCATTTCATTATCTTTGGTTAAATCAAACCCGACTTTGTCGCGGTTGAAACCCGGTGTCAGCGCCTGGTCTGTTTCAATTAATATGGTTAAATCGAACCCGCATCGAGTCGAGGTCGAAGCCTGCATCTATCCAGGTCCTCGTCCTTTCTTTATCTTAGGTTAAATCGAACCCGACTTTGTCGCGGTCGAAGCCTGGTGTCAGCGCCTGGTCCGTTTCAATTTATAGGGTTAAATCAAACTCGAATTGAGTCGATATCGAAGCTTGTGTCTATCCAGGTCCCTTCATAAGTTCCATCATTTCATAGAACCCAAATAAGTCGAGGTTTCTATTTCCTTTATCTATATAGTTTTTCTCGATCAAAATACTTATCTACACCTTTGTACACCTTTTAAGTTTAGAAGCGTAAACAAAGGGCGGCAGCTGTAGATACCGTATTTTGTCCGGTCCAATACTTTGAAAATATAAATTTTATTTTTTTTGGCCCATATACTAATCTAAGACTGTGTATGATTTGAAAAACAGTCCAATGCTTAAAAAATAAGAAAATTTGCCCAAGGACTAAAAATAAAAAAGAATGAACAAAAAGACTAAAATTAAAAGAGAGAAGCCCTAAGTTTGCCTATAAATAGAGGGAAGGTCTTCACTTGAAAGAGGAGATTTGGGAGAGTGGGGAAGAGAAGATATTTTAGAGAGAAAAAGAGAGGTTTTGAGAAAATAGTGAAAAAGAGAAAGAATGTGAGTTTTCATTTCTATTCATTTTCCATCTTCTCAATTCTTTTTTATTAAGGTAGTTCAAATCTCTTACATTTTAGCTTACAATATATTTTGTTCATTCTAATTAATCATCTCTCTTTTTCATACTCATGTATTTGATATTTCTTTGTTTCATTTTTCATATATAGGTTTATTTGCTCATTCTTTATCATTTTTCCTACTTTTAATCTTAAATTTTGTTTTCATATATTGTTTATCTCTCTACAAGTTTGATGATGAGATTTTTTTTGTCATCAACTCAATCAATGAGAATGAGGATAAAATTTGAAGGGGTGTAAAATTAACTCAATGTGAATCAACCATTTAATGGGTTGAAAGTGTACATTTGATGAAAATATCTCATATGATAATTTCTCATACATAAAAATGCATAAATAGAGAGTAAAACCTCTATACAAGATTATGCAAATATTTTATGCTTTGATTTTTTTTATGTTCTTACAAATCTTCTCTTCTTTTCTTTTTATTTTTTTGACCATCATTTTTTGCGACACATGTTTGAACTAGTTACCATCCATGATCATTCCTAGCAATGAATGAAGAAAGGAAAAATGATAATTAGTGAACTAAGTAGTCCAATAAAAATGGTATATTTATCCCAAACAAAAATTATTTTATTTTGAAAGTTTTATGAATTTCCTTTAGTGACACTTGTTTAAACTAATTACCATCCATGATCATTCCTAACAATGAATGAATAAAAGAAAAATGGTAATTAGTGAACTAAGTAGTCCATTAAAAAAATGGTATATTTATATCCCAAACAAAAATTATTTTATTTTGAAAGTTTTATGAATTTTCTTTAGTGACACTTGTTTAAACTAGTTACCATCCAAGATCATTCCTAGCAATGAAAGAAGAAAGGAAAAATGGTAATTATTGAACTAAGTAGTCCAAAAATAAAAATGGTATATTTATATCCCAAACAAAAATTATTTTATTTTGAAAGTTTTATGAATTTTCTTTAGTGACACTTGTTTAAACTAGTTACCATCCAAGATCATTCCTAGCAATGAAAGAAGAAAGGAAAAATGGTAATTATTGAACTAAGTAGTCCAAAAATAAAAATGGTATATTTATATCCCAAA